>ML866928.1:5590-21368 GCA_009831015.1 Picea engelmannii
TGGTATTTCAGAACCAAATGTCGTTCAGAGTCTTTGATACCCAGCTTGGTGCGCAAGGTATGGAAGCTATTGGTGAACTCCGGAACTGATTGGCCCCTCTCTTGCCGCAGTGTGGTCCATCTCATGTACTGGTCCTCATAGTTACCAACAGGGTAGTACTGTTCCTTTACCGTATCCACAAAAAAATACCAAGTGGGCTCAGCCCCATATATTCCAGACTCCTCTGTGGAACTCTTCTCCCAATAAGTTTCCCACCAATGTTTTACATAGGGGAGAGCCTTAAGGAGTGCGAAGGTGATCTTTTCCTTGTCGGAAAAATTATGAATAGAGAAATAACCTTCTAGTAGATTTAACCATTTATCTGGGGCATCTGCATCTATTTGACCTTCAAATACAGGAATATCAAAATTAACCTGTACCTTGAAAGGTGATGTGCCTCCAAAGTGGCCACTTTATGAAGATGCACCTGATGTTATCGGGAGGCATTGAAGGATGTGGGAAAAATTCTCCATCATTTCAGCCCTCTGTCGCGTGAGAGCTTGCTCAAGCAACAGACTGATAGGATCGTCTGCTCCGTCATTTTTCTTTTCTTCCGCCATTGAGGGTTTCTTGGGTGTGCGAGAGCGATTGTCCTCAAGAGAGACAAGCTCGAGACCCAACTTTCTATACTCGGACCTCGTCGGGGACATGCACTAAAAAACGAGCAAGAGTAGCTTGCTCTGATACCATTGATCCAGATTATTTTCAGCATGAAATGAGAGCGGAGATATAATAAATAAATGCACAGAGATATTGCATATATCCAGTAATATAACAGAAATATATTAGAGATGCAACCATAAACACAGAGATACAGTAATACACGATTTCTATTAATGAAAGAAATGTATAGAGATTGTAAAAATACAGAGTGAATGACTCGCTAAAATGGTGGCAGCTTATCTCTAAGAAGAGATGTGATGGCTACTCGCATTCACAAGAAGATGATTATTACAATGAGGCTCTAAGGGAATTTTTAACATAAGTAAAATCCAAAACCATAACCTTGGAAGATGAAAAGCCAAAGGGTTTGTGGGCCCCGATGGGGGTAGTTGATACGTCAACTTTCCAGGGGCGTAACTTTTGCATACGATCTCCGTTTGGGGCGCTCAATAGCTTGTTGGAAAGATCTATTCGAGAAATACAACTTTTGGGTGAGAAACATACAATCCATGTTGCTCAAAAAACATCGTTTAGGGCCTCAAAATGGCCCCAAAAGTTAAAAACTGCTAAAAATAGTAAATTACCAAAATTGTCAGAAACATGTTTTGGGATAGTTGGAGAAGGTGGGTGGCCACCGATATCCACTTGGATCAGTTTCACTTCACTGGAAAAGACCTCATGAACCTCCCTTTCTATTTTTTTAGGAGTATTGGGAAAATGGTTGACAGAGTCCAAGACAATTCCAAGGTTTTGGACACAAGTGTTTTTCACTCAGGGTTGATTAATATGTTTGTGATGGAAGAGTTGAAGAAGATAAACATGGATTGGGAGCAGTTCATTGCCTCTACACATTTGCAATTGAATGTTGCTCCTACTCCACAATCCAAAGTGCAGAGACCTCTTCAAGATGATAACATTGTTCACACAGAGACAAGTAGAAAGAGGAAGGGAAAACACATTGCTAAAAATTATGAAGCTCCTAAGGAACAAGAAGAAGAAGGGGGAGCTCATCATTCTCCACAAAGGGAATTTTCACCCCAACCAACTCCAAAATAAGCAAAAATTCCTTCAGCTAAAGCCATAGGAAAAAAAGGAAGAAGGTTACTCTTCCCCTCACCAACTACTGTAGTTGAAATTAAAGCTAGGAGGCCCTTCACCAGGTCATCATCCAAGAAGGAAACTGTTGAATAAAGAGGTCATAACATAAGCTCCTATCTAGAGGAGGGATAAAGGTAAAATTGAGATTGTTGAAAAACATATTTAAGTCATAGATATAACCACTCCCCCTGAGAACCTTACCTTCAAAAGAATGTTCAGACAACTTAGAGAAGCCAGAAAGGAGATCACTGAATTGAAGGGAAAAGGATTGGCTGAGAGGAAAAAGTTGAGTGGCCTTATGGATATGTATTGGGAAACCATTGAGGAGGAAAGGTTTGTAGCAAAGATATTTCTTCCCCTCCATAGGCAGCTCAAGAATCTATACAGACAGAATAGGGATTTACAATCTTAGATAAAAAAAAATAAGCTGGAGTTGCAACCTTTCAAGGAAGAGTTATCCCAAAGGAATTTGAATGTGTTGGCCCAAGATGCAACTAGAAGGAATACTAGACTCGGGAGGTGAAGTGAAGTGGCTCAAAGAATCTCAGTTTTGAAAGTGGTTGTCCTTGCATTTTGAATATTTTGGGGAAATTATAATGCCTATAGATGATTTTTTACTCATACACCATATTATGAGGCTTCTATAGGCTTACCTAACTTTGGGAAATGTTTTTGGGTGTTTTCGGCTCAAACTGGATAAATTGGACAGCTACAGGACATTTCACAGCCTCTGGAACTGTGAATTGGTCTACACAGTCAGAAGCTGCAAAATCCGTTGTGAACTGGTCTACACAGTCAATGCTACATGATTCACTACAAACTCCTATTTTGATGGGTTCAAAAGGATCAATGGTCACCCGATGGCTAGTGGAGCATGGAACAACTATTTGGAAGTCAGTTAAAGCTAGAGGATAACTGGAAACAAAGAAAATGCACTCAAAGGACACCTCACTATACAAGATTAGGGTGTGAGGATAGTTTCCAACATTAGCCTTTTTTATAGCAGTTTGTTTTTCCACTTTGTATAGGTGTAATTTTTTCGGTTTTAGGTGGAAGAATCCTATGTTAAAGGATCAAGCTCGCATTGTATGCTATCATTCCTTGTTTAGGCTATAAATGCAGCATTAGAAGACATTTTGTAGGTTCGAATGGTTGATGTAAAAAGACGTTTTTGGTGATTTTAATGAAACAAAGCATACTCTGGTTTTGATGTAACAGACATGATGAAATCTTGTTTAATGGAAGTTATCTTTCTTTTTTCCATCTTATCTCTCTTACTCTGAAATTTTACTATCATTGAAGGATTCAAATGATATTTTGTAGTTGTAAGACAATAGATGTTTGATTGTGATACTATTATAGCTTTCTCAGAGTTTTGTTTGCTTGGATTTAAGAAGTTCTTGTGTCTGAATTTTTCAGGCTGAAGAAGAAATGGGCAGAGGTAACTGCAAAACCACTTTGGAGTCCTAGATCTAGTCCTCCAAGACTCAAAGAGGGATCTCTCTGTATGATTTAGCTTTGTTGGTTGGGAATTTTAGACTAGTTATGATAGTACAAGATTTTTGGGATTGTTTTGAATTTTTTTGGTTGGAACAGGAAAGATAGTCCATTGGGCAATGGAGTCAAAGAGATTTGACTCGGTCAAAGCAGGTTTTACAGGAAAAATTACAGGGCAAGATAGGCACTTTGTTGGGTCCTTTACGTTTTGGAGAATGATCAGGAAGAAAAGAGGGATGTATCAGGTTATAACAGGACAGTTAAGAATCCTGGAATTAACCTTGCAGGTATAAAAAATTGATATTGATTTAAAATAAGAACATGGTGTTTTGAAACAAATCCTGAACTTAACGCTCTTTAAGACAATAGAGAAAAGAAACACATATGAAAATAGATAAAACATAATTAAAGTGAGAAAACTTCACAAACATGAATGTCACAAGAATCCTGTAACTGTATTACTGTTTTGATAAAGGCTCTGTGAGATGATTACAATAATGGACGATTTTCTTCAGTAGGTTCCAACCCTCAATACTTCAAAAACTGAAGTATTTATACATTTATTAGCATCAAATACAGTCATAAATGAGTAGGCTTAAATTCAGCTCAATCTAAACTAATTAGATATAGGATTACAAATATATAGAGATTATGTGGATCTGTTCAGATTTCCAGAGTCTAATTTAATAGAGGTTATTGAAAGTTTGTTTTTAATATCTACTGCATTGTTGGCCTTTTGATGTTGACTGTGGCCATCTGCGAATAAATTTGGCAATTAAATATGGGAGTGGTTAATGGTGGGTCGATCTTCAGCTGCTGGGTGTTCTCATTACCTTGGATATCTGGGGTGTAGTTGGCAGATGTGGATGACGATAATGGTGAGTTGGAGATTTTCTTGGCACAAGATCACGTGGTACAGTGGGCGAACAATGTCCATGTGGAAGAATGCGGTTGGTGGTGATTGGGAATGTGTGAATGCGAGTATTCGAGAGATGAGGTGTAAGGGAGAGTGACAGGCGTGAAGGTGATGTGGCAAGGGAAAATGTTATGAAGGTGGAGTGACGCGATAGGTTAGAGGGTGAGCGGAAACATGAGAGGAGATAATGTAGAGCATGAGTGGAGAAAAAAAGATTGGTGGAAGAGAAGGGTTGCATCAGGGGAGGGGTGATGTAATAGGCGGGAAAAGGTGAGTGGAGGACAAGTGTGAGCAGGGAGCGCAGGCAGTATTGGGAGGTGGTCTGGTGGTTAGCTCAGAGGGGGGAGCAAGTGGTAAGTGTAAATGAGTGAGGGGGGTCCGAGTTAATGTGAAGGTGACACGTTATGAGGGGCCCATGGCAGGAAAACCACCTACTCAGAATCCCCCCCCCCCCACCGTTAAAGGAAGAAAGGTCGGGGGAGTCTAATATCCACTGCTAGTCATTTATTTGAGCGCGTTTAGATTGATCGTTGAGATGAGTGCACATTTTATCCATAAAGTGCCAAACTATCAAATCACCAACAAACTTAGGATTAAAAACATATTGTGGGTCGCGCCAAGGCTTATTTCCTTCATTGTTTCTCCAAGGGATTATTTCCTAACGGAAATACATCACATTTTTTCAATCACGGTTAATTTGACTTTGCAAACCCCAAATGATTTCCTTTTCCTTTTGGAAATCATGGGCAGAATGCCACATGATTTACAACATAAAAATCCTAAGGGAAAATCTCAATCACTGTCTGATTCCTATGAAGTATAGGGGTATAACAGTGGCTCCAATTAGGGATGGCATCTCTTGAAAAGGTGTCAAGAACACCGTAGACTAGATATCCTTGCTCATAAAATGATTCAAAACCTGCAACCTTCTCTGTCCAAACTTTTGTAGCTAAAACTTCAAATATGAACCTGATCCGTGTACTGAATCCGAACTATATTCTGAAATCCTAACTATACTTTAAATAACTAACATTGAAAATAAGATGAGAATGAAACTAAAATGTAATGAAAATATTCTTGTCCAACATTCTTATTTGCACACTTTTACCTATCCTAGACTGCTAAAATTACTGCTCCATTAAGTAATGGAAAAATGCCAATGAATCCAATCCAACAATTGATCTAATGGCTCTGCCCTTTTACTGTTTTTGACCAATAATATAAAAAATAAAACTTGTATGAGAAAAATAGACTGATTTCCAACTTGATATTCATAACATAAAGCCCTCAGACTGTGAATAATCATATAAACTATATGTACCCATGGATAGTTTGAAAATGATAGCTCCTCCATATAGGCAGCTATAGGATCCTGGTAAAAATGACCCATCTCCTGATATTCCAATTTATAAATTTCAAGACCATGACCTGATAGTACACATATGCCATCTATATCATTATGCACATTCTGATTTATCTCTAGTTTTCCTGACAAACTTTGAGAAAATTATGTTGCCGAATAAAACCATAAAAATAATTGTCTAACCATGGTTGTATCATAACTTCTTTTCAGCTCATGACTGGCGGATGAAAAATGTTTTTGACAACACAGATCATCTAGCCGATCATCTATTGGATTCTGAAAAGAATGACATGACTGTTGCATTGATTCAAATGAAATTTCCTGACTTTGTATGTATTTATCCTTCAATCTCTGTTCAATAATTCCTTTCAAAATTTTAAATGATTTAAAAGCTAATGGTACAGAGTTATTTTCCACTGATTCAAATTTTGTTTTGGGCTCATAAATTTCATCTGGAATTTGAAAGTCAAGGGAACTTACTGAATGTGATTCTGTTTCTAAAACAACCTCCATGTTATCAATGACATCCTCCACTGATTCATTAGAATATTTTCCTTCTTCACTATTTACAACTTGCTTAGAGTTTTCTCTCAGAAATTGAAAAGAAGAGAAACATAAGGGTAAAGTATTTCCACTTGCTCTGAGATTTTCTGCATTTTTATCATTTCTGTCATAATTTCTATGTACAGATTGACTATCATGTTGCAACTGTAACTGATCTTCTTCTTCCCAACAATATGACGTTGATTTCTTTGGAAAATCCATATTGATATAATCTTCATCGTATTGATTATGCTTGGGTAAATCATCCATGAATGGAATGTCATCAAACATACACATCATATCAGCTGATGGGTCTTCTACAAGATGAGTTGGAGTTTCATCTCTAACTACATTGTGAATTGAGTACATGAAACAATCATTATCCAATTGATGATACCAAAGATGAGCTGCAAAATGTTTGGGGACATTGATACTTGTCTTTTATGGAACTAATGAAACATGATGTCTTTCAACAACAAGTTCCTATTTCCTGGTAATCTTGTGCATCACTTCGTTGATTGTGTTTGTCAAAATATCTAATTTCATTTATGAAGATATCAGATGTTCCTTTTTTATTCTGTCTTTCATCAATGCTTTCAATTTTTCTTTTCTGTTCAGCAGGTTAGCTTCCGCATCAATTGCAATCTTTTGCATTTCTTCAAGGGTTGCAGTGTTCCTTTCTCTTAATTGGAATTCCATCTCAGGATCGAAGGCATATCGGAAATGTAAGTGAGTTGATCCTGGGGGTGGCCTTATATCAACATGCATTGAATGATACATCTTATTGAACCTAGATAAAAAATGTTGCAATGTCTCCCCCGACTGTCTTTTCAAGTGGTCATACTCTTCTAGGATGAGAAAGGCATTTACCATGATCACCCATCTAGGAAAACTTGCGTAAATTGATGAAAATTGCTAATGCTTGCAGCTGGAAGATTCTTAAAACAATTTTTAACTTTACCTTGCAATGATAGGGCAAACATCCTGATACAGACATCATCTTCTTCCACCTCAAACAGATCAAGATAATCCTCAAGATTTTGAATGTGTTTTCCAGCAGTGATCTTTTCATTTTCTCCATCAAACTTGGGTAGATTATTGTTATAATTGGCAAGGAGGTCATGGAGAATAGAAGGTAAAAACAGAGGCTTGTATCTGTCTGGGAATTTTGTAGGTATAGGAGGTAAAGCAGGGGGCTTATAACCATCTAGAGGTTTAGCAAGAGTAGGAGAAAAAGAACGAGGCTTATGTCTCCTTGGGATTTCTATAGGTGTATCTGGGATGTGCATAGGTGTATGAGTATGTAAATGATATGAAACTTGGGGCTTAGTCTCTTGAGGCTCATCAATTTGAAAATGATCAATGTAAACTTCATCAATGTACTCTTGACCAGGATCAAAATAAGATAGAACATAATTACAGATGAAACCAAAAATGTCTTGAATACAATTTGAGCTTGAATACCTGATCCTTCCAGATTCCTTGGTCATGTTTCAGGTTCTTCCTCCAGTGGAGTCTTCGAATTTGAACTGATCTGGAGTTGATTGGAGTCTCCAAGTGAATGATTTCATCCTTCTTGTGTTTGATCACTGTCCACCATTAGTAATCAGATCTGGAACTTGCTATACTTTATGAGGAACAATCCCCAGTATGGTCGCCATTATGTTAGCACTCTGTAATTTCTCAGGCTGAAGAAGAAATGGGAAGAGGTAACTACAAAACCACTTTGGAGTCCTAGATCTAGTCCTCCAAGACTCAGAGAGGGATCTCTTTGTATGATTTAGCTTTGTTGGTTGGGAATTTTAGACTATTTATGATAGTACAAGACTTTTGGTTTTGTTTTGAATTGTTTTGGTTGGAACATGAAAGATAGGCCATTGGGAAATGGAGTCAAAGAGATTTAACTCAATCAAAGAAGGTTTTACAGAAAAAATTATAGGGCAAGATAGGCACTTCATTGGATCCTTTAATTTTTTGCGAATGTTCAGGAAGAAAAGAGGGATGGATCAGGTTATAAATGGGCAGTTAAGAATCATGGAATTAACCTTGTAGGTAGAAAACATTGATATTGATTTAAACTGAGAACAGGGTGTTTTGAAACAAATCCGAACTTAACTCTCTTTAAGACAATAGAGAAAAGAAACACATATGAAAACAAAGAAAACATAATTTCAGTGAGAAAACTTCACCAACATGAGTGCCACAAGAATCATGTAATTGTATTACTGTTTTGATAAAGTCTTTGTGAGCTGATTACAATAATGGCTGCTTTTCTTCAGTAGGTTCCAACCCTCAATACTTCAATAAAAAAAGTATTTATACATTTATTAGCATTGAATCTAGTCATAAATGAGCAGTCTTAAATCCAGTACAATCTAAACTAATTAGATCTAGGATTACAAATATACAGAGATTATGTGGATCTGTTCGTATTTCTAGAGTCTGATTTAATGGAGGTTATTGAAAGTTTGTTTTTAATATCTACTGTGTTGTTGGCGTCTTGATGCTGACTGTGGCCATCTGCAAATAAATATGGAAATTAAATATGAGAGTGGTTAATGGTGGATCAATCTTCAGTTGTCGAGTGTTCTCATTACCTCGGATATCTGGGGTGTAGTTGGCGGATGTGGATGACTATAATGGTGAGTTGGCGATTTTCTTGGTGCAATATCACATGGTACAGTGGGAGAACAATGTCCATGTGGAAGGATGTGGTTGGTGGTGATTGGGAATGTGTGAGTGTGAGTATTCGAGAGATGAGGTGTAAGGGAGAGTGACAGGCGTGAAGGTGATGTGGCAAGGGAAAATGTTATGGAGGTGGAGAGAGGTGATAGGTTAGAGGGTGAGCGGAAACATGAGTGGAGATAACATAGAGCATGAGTGGAGAAAATGAGATTGGTGGAAGAGAAGGGTTGCTTCAGGGGAGGTTTGATGCAATAGGTGGGAAAAGGTGAGTGAAGGACAGGTGTGAGCAGGGAGCATAGGCAGTATTGGGAGGTGGTCTGGCAGTTAGCTCAGAGGGGGGAGCGAGTGGTAAGTGAAAATGAGTGAGGGGGGTCTAAGTTGCTATGAAGGTGACACATTATGAGGGGCCCACGGTAGGAAACCACTAACTCGGACCCCCCCCACTACTAAAGGCAGAAAGGTCGGAGGGGTCTGATATCCGCTGCTAGACATTGATTTGGGCGCGTTTAGATCGACCGTTGAGATGAGTGCGCATTTTAGCCATAAAGTGCCAAAATGTCAAATCACCAACAGACTTAGGATAAAAACATACTGTGGGTCACGCTAAGGCTTCTTTCCTTCATTTTTTCTCCAAGGGATTATTTCCTAAGGGAAATACATCACATTTTTTCAATCATGGGTAATTTGACTTTTCAAACCCCAAATTCTCTCCTTTTCCTTTTGGAAATCATGGGAAGAATGCCACATGATTTAAAACATAAAACTCCTAAGAGAAAATCTCAATCACCGTTTGATTCCTATGAACTATAGGATTATAACAACTCCTAAAGGCAGACACACGAGTTCTACCCCACATCTACCATTGGCTACTCCTGAAGATGACCTAGAGAAGATCATCAAGAAAGGAAAAGATTCTCAAGAAGTCTTTTCAATTGTTGTTCCAGGTACTACTGGTCATTTTCCTGATTCCACTTTTAAAACACCAGTAATTGTATCTAGTACTCCTCTTTTATCCTCTGTTGAAATTTATAGAAATTTGAATCTTGAAGATTTCCCTATGGAATACTCTTCTTTTTCTCCCAAATTGAAAGAAGAAATTTTTGAAGTTCTTTCCTCTCTTGATGTTGTAAGTTGGTTTAGAATTGAGATCTTAGCAGATTTCCCTACCTTGAGTTCTCCAACTCCTCCTTCTCTTAAAATTGTCGTGACTAAAGAGGAAGAAACCTTAGTTCCCTTGGAATCTACACCATCCTCTTCCAAGACTCGGCATATCCTTGTGAAAACTGAAATTTCTCCATCTTATACTCCTCCTTCTCCCAAGATACACATAATCAAGACGACAGATGTACCAATTAAGACTAAATCTCCTCCTTGTTCTACTATAATTTATATTCCAATGGTAGGTGCTAACCTTCCTAGAAATAGGATGGATGCCATAGTGGTTGCTAGATATGCCCCTCTTGTGTTTCCTCAACCTATGAATGCTCTCCCGGTTGGAGACTATCTTAAGTACATGCCCAACTTTACAGGGGAAGAGGACATAATTGTAGAGGAACACCTTGCAGCCTTTTATAGCTATAATGAAAATCTTAATGTTGCGCCTCTTTTGTCACCTAAATGAGCAAAACAAAGGTGCTTACAAGCCTATTTGGGTTAGCAAGGCAAGACAAAAGTAAAGGAAAGGGTTAGAAGAACAAGTCATAAAAGGATAAGCTAAGAACTAAACTAAGAATGATAAAAACAATTGAGCTAGAGTGCATAAGGATATAAGAACAAAAAACAAACAAGACTCATGTCACCAATGGAAAGGATTGTATTAGTGAAAAGAAAGCACCAAAGAGAAAGGGAGACTTTGGGTCCCTTCTTCCTCCAAGGGAGGGCTCTTGGACCCCCAAATTTTGAGCTCTTATTACAAAATGAGGAACTAGAATGAAATAGTGAAGAGAATCCAAAGCACATTCACTCAAGAGGTGATATGAATGGCTAAGTGCAATTGTGCTAGCATACTCTTGATGAGGAAAGAGGGTCCTCCAAGAGAATATCAACAACCTAACAATACAAATGAATTCCTTGAAAATGTAGTGAACCCATGGCTTCCTTTTATAGCATAACTTTGAGTCATTATTCAACCAACTTTTAGTGTGAACAAGGGTCCATTTAGGGCACCTTTAGGTCTTTGACCAGCCACCCAACCGGATTCAACCGAGATTTGGATGTCAAATTGACTTGGAAGCTGAACCAGAAGTGGGTAGGAGGCCGACCAACATCATAAATGCATCAGGCGCATGTGCTCTTTTTCGACGTTTTCGAATGGCGCACGTACACGCACTACCTATATATCCTTACCGCATGCTGATTTTACCACTAGTTGTATAGTTTTGAACCTTTTGGAAATTCATTTTTGGTCATTTTTGGTCCATGGGTGAACTAATAGCTGTTTGAAGATGATGGATTCCTGTAACCGTTTGCGGATGAAATTTTAGTGATAACAGATGCCCCCTGATGGATGAGGTTAGGAGCATACGTATAGCCAAAATTCATCAGTATTTCTTCTACCGAGAGTACCATTGTAAGAAAGAGCGATAGTGGGAGTATCAAGAGTGACTCATTGGAGGGAGAGGGGAACCTGTAGGACCCAACCTTTCGCAAGGTGTGAAAAATAAATTGTGTACAAATGAGGCGGGCATGCCCCATGCTTGTGTCATGTAAATCAAAAAAAAGTGTAAGACAGTAACTGAAGTGGTGTGGTGGTGAAGATGACTGCAGCGCCCTCGGGGGCGTGTTGATAAGAGCAGAGGACAATTCTAATGAGGAAAAATACTCTGAAAAGTAGGTAATGACACCTGTAGGAAGTATAAAGGATTCTTCGAGCATTGATAGCCCAACAAATTTTAGAGGTCTTTAGCAAATATAAAAACAACTGCAATAGTCACAAAGTAAGACCCACCGTTAACATGAGAAAATGTTGAATTTGAATGTTATGGGGGTCAACGACAGTAGAGAGAAATGATGGTTCTCCATGTGCCGTCCGAGACTCCTCATTGTAAAGGTAATGAGTGTCAAGATACTGTTGCCCTTCTAGAAACTGTGCAGATGTCGAAAAAAAGGGAGACGCGACTCCAAGAAGCAAAGGGCTTTGTGAAATCCACTGGGTGAGGTCAGGAACTGAGGAGGTACATGGACAAAGTCAATATGTGTGGAGACTCGAGACTGCCCTTGGTTGGGGATATATGTGAAGTATAAGTGGCAGCAACCGTACAACTAGGTCGAGTGTCAGGGGGACAACTAGACGTGGGATATGTTGTGCCAGAGGTGGGACAAAGTGAACAAACTCAGAGAGCAGAGGTAGGTGGCCTGTGGGCTACTCCGATTTTATAGATGATGTCGATAGGAGTAGGTGATAAGGAATTCCCCAACCAAGGGTGACATGGTTTGTGTTTGCCAAAAAGTAAGAAGATCGTCGAAGGTGTCGACAAAAAGCTATGTAAAATGCTGGAAACAATGACTTAATTACAAAAAGAATTAAAAAATAAGTTGGGATAATAATGCAGATATAGAAACAGGTGCCCCAGTGTAAGATGGCTTGGCCTGAGGATGGCGCAAGTTGGTTGGAAAACAAGTGGAGGGTTGGGGCCCCATAGGCGGGTTTCTGTATTAGGGAAATGTATGGAGGGAAATCTGCAAAGGGGAAAACTAATGGTGGATGAAATGGATGGTAAATGATGCTGCAGGAGTGTAGTAAAAAACCGTGAGGAAGTTCCCTGGGAGTCCGTTGGGTAGGCCAGAAAAATGAGGAGAAGGAGTATGTGGCTGATTTGCGACATGATGTAAGACTATCGGGACTCCCATCCCTAAAAGGTGAGAACAACATGAGTGTCAAAGTGCCTGGGGGGAATGATGAATGGGACAAATCATGTGGGTGAGAGTGCTACCGGGTGACAATATCGAAATGTAGTGGAGGGGATAGTACTGCAGAGCCAGATAAGAGGATCCTAGAGGTAAAAAATCGAAGGATGTGACTGGGAAATGCATCTTGATATTCAGAGGGGAGTACTACATGCTAGTGTCGATAATATACATGTAAGGATACCGTTGATTTGGAATGATCAAGTACCTTCACACATGAAAAAAAAATACCCGACGTGAACAATATCTAAAGAGAAATATTATCTAGTGATTATTCAATAATGTCAGCATGCGTACCTGAGCGGAATATGAGAAAAATGGCCCTTGAGGGATAAGGATGAAAAGTGGCCCGAAGACTGTCAGGAGGTAGATGATGGGGTGCTGATCCCGTGGCTGAAGATGGATCGAAAAATGGACACCAGGAGCTCCTAGAATTGAGTCTGGAAGTTTTGGCAGGATGGACTATATATAGATGTAGGGCCCACAATGCCACCTCATTTGTACCTATTGTGTTATTGAGTGGAAAACCGAGTGTAGAGGAGTTTTGGAGATTCCAGGAGATCGAGGCAGTCGATTCAGGATCAACGAGCTTCAGGTTAGTTGTCGTATAATCTTGCATAGAATTAGGGTTTCTATTTTTGGGCAGGGCCTGTATGGAGGGCCGTAGAGGGGTTTTTGTAGGTGTGGGCCCCCTAGTGTGCGGGCGATCGAGAAAGTTATGCGCACAAGTGTGCGCCTGTAATTTGGGAACCCATGCATGGAAGCGTCATCATGGGGATAACAGACATGCATGTTATGCGTGCCTGTTCAAGGCGTAGCAACGCATGCATGCACATCTGTAAATCTGACAGCTGCGCATGTGTGCGCCACTATGTAGTGAACAAGCGTGCTTTGAGGCGCACCTGTGTGAGCGACAGGGGCACATTAATGTGCCTCTGGTTGGTCAATCAGTTGCGCATGAGTGCGCGACTGAGGGATGAACAAGTGCACATGTGTGCACACTTATGGGGAAAACAGTCATGCCTTGGAGGCAAAGCTGAAAGGTGTAAAAATTGATCTTTTTTGGAGATTTTGATATTTGTATGTTTGAGATGGCTGATCAAGTACTATATATGTGGATGCAGGTGATCATTTGGATGATGCCGATTCAATGGAGAGAGAGAGATTGGTCCCATTTGTGGAAGGCCATGACGGATGAGGAGCCGGGGGTCCATGACACTTTGGCAGTGTGTGGGCTGCTGAAGTTCTTTGAGTGCCCTCTGATATGGGCCCAGGAGTTCCTCCTGTAGTTCTTGATTCGGATTTGGAGTCCAGATTTGCATTGTTTTATGGTGCGGGGTGAGCAGTTGACCTTCACTACAGTGGAGGATATATATTTCTCGACGGGGCTCCCTTTTCGGGGAACTCCCTTACCGGTTGAGCCCGTAGTACTTGCGGATGGGCAGTTGGCTGTCCTAGGTCGAAGGTACAGTATGAGGGAGAAATTTATGTCAGGCTCTATGGTCAGTATTGGGGCGATGGATGCTCTGATTCATCGCTATGTGGCAACGATGGCTATGAGGGTGTATGGGTCCCTCACGACTTAGCGAATCAGTGGTAGTTAGCTGAGGATTATGGAGAGGGTGTTGGTAGGAGAGAATTTTTCCTGGGGCTTGATGTTGCATGCCAAGATGGTAGGGAAGCTAGATAGGTGTCGAGTTGCAGACTCAGGGGAGTCTGCCTTTGGGTCGGTCTTGGTGGCATGGTTTCTGGAGAGGGTGCCTATGTTGCGTCCGAGAGTATTGTTGGGTTCACCTAGTGTGCGCGAGCCGCGACTGCGACGGTGGTCAATGATTTTGACTTTCCACGGTGGTGGGGAGGGTGGCCACTATTTCTTAGCTGAGGCTGCACAGGTGTGGTGTTATATGCCATAGATTATACTGCGGTACCCATACTTCGGAGTGGACTTCCGGGATGACCCGGAGATGGTGTTATCTCCAAGGGAGGTGTTCAATCACAAAGGTATGGTGTGATATTGTTATTTTGTAGATAGTATATCATGTATATTGTTATGTATGGGTGGATGCTGATGTTATCATTTGTTTGTTGTATGTGCATATGTGGGGCCTTGCAGACGCAAGGTGGAATTGGTTAGAGTCTCGGCTCATCAAGGGCCAGTGAGACCGCTGCGGGTAGGAGAGAGACAACGTTGGGGCGAGGCCTGTTGATGATGAGAGAGTGGCTAGGAGATGCCATTTTGACGACCTTGGTGCAGGGCCATCACATGCTCCTTCGACCGTGGCTGGGGGAGAGTTTGAGGATATTTTCCACCGCTTGGAGGTGGTGCTACAGGGAGTGCTCGAGGGCATGTGGTTGTGGATCCAGTATGAGGGTGTCCTAGAGCAGTGTGTGGGGGTTTTGTTGGTATGGTGGACCGTGGTCTAGAGAGAAACAGTAGTAGGTGTTGCCATGACAGGGTGGCTACCTCCAGGTCCGGAGGGACCGATAGTGGGTGGGGCACCACCTCTTGAGGGAGGGCTAGGTGGTGGTGTTCTAGAGGCACCATGAGTGTCTCTGTATGTATTTATATGTTTTTTTGTATTTATATAGGTGTGCAAGCCTACTTGGTGTAGTGGCACCAGTTTTGTATCTATAGGGGCGAGGTGGTTCAACGACCTACGGATGTTGTATATGTATGATATATATATTTTTTGTAAACATTTGGATAATACTTTTGACCGATATATATATATATATATATATATATATATATATATGTATGTATGTATAGATATATATCTTGGTGATGTTTACATGTGTTTTGTGTTTTGTTTGATGATATCTAATTTATGTGTTGTGACAGATTATTGATTTTTGATGGATGTGTACTGGTAACTTGATGTGATAAATTCCCATCCAATACTAGGTTAGCCATGTTATCTGTCATTTGATTAAATTGTCTTGGAATATGTGTGAATGTAATGGAATCAAAATGTCGAGATAAAAGTCTAACTTGCAGGTATTTATGGAAGAGGCAAGGATCGCGAATGCGGTACACATTATTGAGCTGGAGGACGACTAGTTGGGAA
>ML866929.1:0-17130 GCA_009831015.1 Picea engelmannii
TTAAATTAAAAAGGTTACGTACACGGAAAGGGATAACATATTAATTACGAGAGGATAAAATAATAAAGGAAAGGATAAGGGGCATTAACTAGGAGTAGGTAAGGAAGTAAATGCATGAGGCGGTGAAGGAAGGATATGGAGGCAGAGGAGGTTTACGAAGGGGGGATGATTCGACGAGAGACCGGGGATTGATTTTGGGGGGCTCTCTTGGATTGGCAGGGAGGAGAGTGGAGTTCTGTAGTCAGGAAGGTTCAGTACAGGCATCGGTTTGCTGGAGGTTTTGGGCACTGGGGCCAAGATATCCATATGATATCCTGGAGCTAGGTAGTTGTCCTAGTTGGCAGGGAGGATAGTAGGTTTGGGTAGTGTTGGTTAGTGCATCAGGTAGTAGGAAGGCAACATCAAGGCAGCGAGGCGAATTAGCATCAGACCCAGGTAATTTAAATTGTGTATTTGTTTTATTTTTCTATAAAATTTTATTATTTGTTGATAAATTTATATGCGAATGTGCTCAATTAAAGGAATATTTGAATTTTACTGTTTTTCTCAATCAAAAGAAATTAGTGAATTTTCTGAAATCAATATTGTTACAATTTATGTAATTATTTGACGTTAATTCTATTCGGCCCCTACAATTTTGTTATAAATAAGGGCATCGACCTGGGACAAAGGGTCGATGGTTTTTTGAGAGGAAAGGATTTTTCTGAAATTTTGTAATAGAACTATTTATGTGCAAGTTTATTTTAATTAAGAAGTTATGTTTAGAACCAAAGACACTTCTATCATCTAAGGCGTGAATGTGTTTAGACCAAGGAGGATTATCTCTGTCTTCGGATTCGATATTTGTTGCTTTATTGAGTAAGATTTGTTGTACCTGTATTTAAAGTTATCTTATAGTGTTGTAATTGTTCTTTTATTCTAATTGGTGACTAGAAATCGATTGTGTTAACTTGTGATTGATAATAGAGCATTGGAAATTAATTTTCTTGCACTAGCTTCTTGTCACATGTATGTTTGTTTTCTGTAACTGTTATCTCAAACAATGTTCAATGTCCACTAATTTAAATGGTATTAATGCTACTTTGAAGTTTTTTATATATTCTTCGTCTGCATGATAAGGTATAAAGGTTATCCTAAACCCAGCCTCCCCCCCAAACACATAGTTAGATTATCTCTGTCATCTAGTTTAGAGTTTTATCTTTCTTTTGATATAATGTTAAAAAAGAACCCGAAAGAGAACTTCCCAACCTGAGGAAAAGGCTTAACAGAAAAGACATAATTTTCAATCATTATTAAAGCCCATCGATAAACCCATCCAGATCACGAATCTGGAGAACCTTACCACTCATCAAATGCTTATGAGTCTAATTGGGCCTCTTAGGCGAGTTTGGTTCATGTTGTTGAGTTAAAGGGATCTCAGACCCCTCAACAAAATTGGCATTAGAAGGAGGACATGAACGAATGCATGGCTAACAATATTTCTGATAATATATTATGCATAGCCTATAGATTCAAACTAGCCTACATGCATGGATAGTCACTCTCAAGACAACCCACACACAGAGAGCACTCCCAATCCGAGTAAATCACCTCAACACAAAGAAGAAGAATACCTATACCTTGAAATACCTTACACTCTTCCCCATGAAGAGTTGAATAAGTTTAGAATAATCACAAGATCTTATGCCCGACAGATTGAAGCATTACCTTTAGCTCATTAACTTCCTCGAAGAAAACAAATAAGCAAACCAATTGTTGACACCCATGATCAGGTATTCGTTCACACCGTAGAAGACCTGATATATTTTTCCCTCATGGAGAGAAAACAACCCCTTAATCTGATACCTGAAACACCAGCTGGTAATTACTCTGAACTTGACGATTTTGAATCTGAAGAGGAAGGGTCTAACTCAGATCACTCAGGTTATGAATAAGAAGATATGGAAGATAATAACGATAACAATGGAGAAAGGGGAAATCAACCTCAAGATAATCAACCATGGTTGGCCAAAGATGCTCTGGAAATCCCAGGTTAGATGCATAACCTACCCAGACATCCAGAAAAACTACTCCCTAAATTTGACCCCAAAACATCCAGATTGTATGAGGACCATATTAAGAAGTTCATATTAGCTATAATATTGATGAACGTGCAACATAAAAATGTACTGTGTAGGATTTTTTCTTATAGCTTTGAGAATTCAACCTCGAGTTGGTATTTCAACCTGCTAGTTGGTTCCATAACTAGCTGGACAAAGTTTCAAAAGGATTTCTTAGACAAATTTGCCGAAGAAACCACCACACAAGCTTTAATGGCTGAAATTTCCGCCGCCACTATGAGTCCAAAAGAAAAGGTTAAAGATTTCAACCAAAGGTTCACCACCATTTTGAACAAATTCCAACCTGAGGCTAAACCTACCCAGGAGTTGCAAATTAAAGTATACACTAATGCTCTCCTAACTTCTATTTCCATGTTCATAAAAAGGGCTGCCAAACATACCCTAGAAGAAAATTTTAAAGAAGCTAAAATGATTGAATTCCAAATGAAAGGGTGCAAAGAAGCATAAATCTCATTAATAAAGAAGGAAACCCAACCTCCACCTAAGAGAGGAATTTTGTTAAAAATACCCCTGGGAAAACAAACATAATCATGTCCTGATAAAGAAGGAGGAGATCTATAAAACCTGCAACAGATAATAAAAAAACTCTCCAACGAAATCGTAGATATGAAAAGGAGTGTTGGGTAGGGAAACCAAAATAAAAAACCTTATAAATCCTTTTTAAAAATAAATCCACCCTTCAAAGCTATAAAACCTCCCCCAGCTAACCTGAACATCGACTTAGGGAACATAACATCTGAGAATCATTCAGAAAGGGATTGCCCTCAATGGTTGTTGTTGAGGAAAATATATGAATTATCTTACTCAAACATTTTCGAATCTTTCTTGGCTAGGAAAAGATAGTCAGGAATATCACCCTATGTTTTATAGCCTCAAAAAATAATTTCCCAATCCACAAGTATTAATTACAAGGGTTTAGGCTAATTTATTAATGAAAATAATGTTGCAAAATAACATGAATTTTTTATATAAGTTTCTAAAAAATATACAGATTACATAAAGTAAATATAGAGATCAAAAAACAAAAGTAACCAAGTCACATATACACACAAGTGAGACAGAATAACAATATTCTTTATTTCATTCCGAGATGTCAAAAAGTGTTTTTCTCTAACAAAACCCCTGTGAGGGCATGGACCAAAGTCTAATTTAGAGATCCTTGATGAAAACCATACAAAAGGACTCTAACAAGAAGTAAAAACTGAACTTTATAATCTGGATCAGCTTGCCACAGACTAGTGCCAATTTGACTCTACAAAATATAATTTATCAGCTATGAAACTTAATCCATAAACAAACAAGTATACACAGACTATCAAGGATGGATAAACACCTCTAAAACAAGCATCTAAATGATTTGGTTCAGTTCTGAACCTTGCTGTCTACAATAGGACCCCGCTGTCAAAAAGAGAATTTGTCTTGAATGAACTCAAGAATGAATGAACACTGAAACTATCTCATGAAATCAAAAGATCAAACCTTAGCCTTGCTTTATCTTTCTATCCTCCTGTTTCTTCTTCTCTTTTAACTTTTATGCCTTCCAAATAAGTTGAAGTAGTTCAACTACTTCCTTTAGTTAAGTTAGTTTGACTTAACTAATTTAGTTTAGGAGAAATAATAATAATAATAATAGTTAAGGGTTTCTATTTAATAATAACTAGGTAGGTGGGACCCCTTGTGACTCCCTTCTTTTATTTTTTTCAAATTATAAAATAAAACACAAATGGATAATCACTTAACACATGCCACCCTTGTAACTCCCTTAGATACCTTCAACATTGAATCTTTAAATATCAGAATTAATTTAAATCATATCCAAAAAATATAAATATCCACATAATCCATATTATCCAAAAAAGAGCTTGTTGTCCAAACTTTTTGCAGACCACTGTCTTCATCAACTCAATTATAAAATCACATAAATTAAAATCTATACTTGCCACTTTGATAGGCAATATTCCTTTTATCACTTTTGTCCCCTTTTGATTTTCCGGAAGTAGCCCGAGGTTTATTTGAACCTTGAGGTTGTATTTCACTAATTACATGAGAACAATTATCCTTCATATGCATGTGGGAGGACACAGATTTTGAAGAGTCATTTGAAGGAGAGGAAGGGGAGGCAACAACTTTGCCTTTATCTTGGACATGGAGGACATTGATTTTAAGCCTTTTACTGGCATGTGAGGATTGAACATGTGAATGTATAGAGGAAATTTGAACATTAGTATTTACAGGTGGTGGAGGAGGTAATGACAAATTGGGCCAGCCATGATGGCGAGAGACAACCAGATTGACAATCTCTTGCCATCCATCATTTGCAGGGACTTTTGGTTGCATGGACACATGAGGAGGCACATGGATAGCATGGATGTTCTGAGGCTAGAAGAGAAGTATTTTTGGTTGAGGTTGTACTATTCCTTGCTTAATCCAGTTAAAGAACCCATCTTGAAACAACTAGTTCAATTCCTGGGAATCAACATCAAAATGAATGGAGAATCTAGGCCTTATAGGCCCTCTGTTCCAGTTTCCTCTTCCTCTATTATTTCTTCCATGGCTACCCATACTAAAGAAACTCATCCTATAGAAACAATTCGTCAATAACTAAGCCCTTAATAAACCATACATGACATTCTTCTTGCATGAAACAATAATTGGCTCAGAAATTGACACGAGATACATGCAAATCCATCCATAAAAAAAAAAAAAAACTATTTAATAATTTCCAAGTGAGAAAGGGGTGACAGGGTTCAAGGGACATATGGAGGGAGTGTAATGAGAGAAACATGGTATAATGAGGGGGAATAAACACACGAATACTGCTCAATAATTTATTACATAATTTAACTATGTAATAAAATACCAAAAATATCAGTTGCCAACCATTGTTGTGCTATATCTTTTGTCATTGTTATACAAAGTTTTTTAATTTATTTTAGAGAACTGGGATGCCAAAAATGATATTGGGATTATGAGGGGGGTTATAATGAGAGAAAAGTGGTAGAATGAGAGGGAATCAAATATGGATATTGTTCATATAAAAATAAATTAAATCAAACAATCAAACATAACTCTATTTAGAACTCCATAATTCAATCAACATTCACTTTTCAAAACCACCATCTAAACTGTCACTTCTTTTACAGATTTCTTGTTTTCTCTCAAAAAACAATTCATATGCACATAACTAATCAATTTCAGTAGGCTTTGCATCCATATAAGCTTATACAACAGTCATAATAACAACATTGCCATTTATATGATAAACACAACAACCTTTTGAGCCACAGACATTCATATTCCAATGTTAAATCCTTTTTCTTTTAAAACCAAATAGAAATATGCACAATGGTTCCAACCATCCACATCCAATATTTATTCTTTAAACTCAAATAAGAATAGGCACAGTATTAACCACCATTTTTCGATTTTCCAAACATTGTTCGACATAATCAAGTGGGCATCAAAACTCATAATCGGGCCCCAATCCATTCACACACATATGTCCTTCTAATATAATCAACATAAGTATTGATTCGAAATAACATTCAACCAATAACATGACTCTGAGCCTAAGCTTCTCATAAATTTAACATGTACAGACTTCTTTTAAAAATTGCCCAATGAGAAACAAAGCCAAATCATGCCCAATCGACCAAGCACACACAATGTTCTTTTCCCTTGATTGGATTTGCAACAATATCAAGATCGTAATTAGGGTTTAAACACAACTCAAAAAGAGTAATAACAGATGGCTCAATCAAATAAATAAGTCCTCGGAAAAACACAGACAACTCGTGCATTCAAAAATTTACCACATAGAAGTAACATTTAACAATAGTCTTGACAGTGAGGGTTACTAGCACCATAGTCAACCACCTCTAACAGAGAATGAGAAGGAGCGAACCCTTAAACAACACAGTAAAATGAGTGTCCAAAACACAAACCCCTGCCCAACCAAAACGTATATGGTGCTTCCATTAAACTTTCTGGGTAATGTTAAACCTATATGTGCCATTTTCCATACAATGGTGTAAGTGAGAGAAACATAATGATTGCTAATAGCTCATGTTGTGCCAAGTCAAGGAAAAGACTCTTTAACCTCCAACAGTCCACATTGCGACCCATAGGATCGGAAATATCAACCACAGAGACGAAAAAAATGGAGTGACAAATATTTAAACATAGAGACTGGTTATAGCACCCGTGCGAAAGCTTAGAACTTGTCAAACATAACAATAAATTTCCACAGAGAACCAGACTCAAAAACCCAAGCCGACCGAACATACTTCACTGTCACTTTATTAATAAACTCATACAAAGATTATCCATAGCAAGGAGAACACAACCATTCCTCTTTTTTCTTTAAAAACCAACAGTCCAGAATAATCACCAGAAGAACCCACATGCATAACAACAATTACACAGTTGAAATATCCAATAATAGCTTAAGAAAAACATAGACTGTGAGCAATCCTGAGCCAAATATTGATTCGAAGGGCAGAAAAAACATCATGGATGGAAGAATAAGGAACCATACCTGGAAAAGCTTGTGTGAGGGAGAGAGTTAGACTATATGCTTCCTTCAAAACCCAAAAATGCGGAGCAACAACAACCACCAGAGCGAAAACCCAAAATGCAAGTAAGGCTAGGGTGACAGGCCTCGAGGGTTGTTTGAGTGACGTGCAGTAAATGCATGTCGCTTCCTTCCCCGACCTCATTCAATTCAATGTACAAGCTAACCAATTTACCATAACTCTAAGCATTAATCAACCACATATTTCATAACCATATACCATTTGCATAGTGCGCCACCCTAAGTAATGTCAAACTATTTTAACAATAACAATGTGCCATAATAATACCCCATGTGCTTCCACATATATATTTTAACAAAGCACATAAGTCTAGAAGCAAGGGTTTATGCGTCTTCCTTTTGTCACAATTACACATAACATTAGGGCTTGTGTATAGTCCTTTAATTCAAAAAAGCTCCCATATCATCCATTATCAAGATCATAAGTAAAACAATTAACCATGTTTAATCACAATATCAAAACAAAACTGATAATGATCCTTTCATCCATAGGGAAATCTCAATATAACCTGAGATTGATCATCAAACTATCATTGCCATGCATCAAACAACCAACCATATTATGTCAACATAACATTAGAAACCATGATTTGAAGCATTGAACTATAGAATACTATGTTGGTACCATCATAATAGCAAACAAAATATAAGTGCAACATATCCATCATAGCGCCACCGTCTACAAGGGGGTCCCACCTTCTAGTTCATTATTAATATAAATAGTTAATAGAGCTTGGAAATCATTTGCGAGCATAGTATTGATCATTGTGATTTTAAGCGTTAACAATTGCATGCTATGAATTTAATGGCTAACCAATTCCTAGATGAATGCTCTCTAACCAAACAATCCAATAGCTCGGAAATAAACACCATCGATCAGGAAAGTCAAGAGTCCTCGGAAGATACATCCATGATGTTATGGGATTCAAATCACTTGATTCCTTTCAATGACACCGGTGAAGTGCAGGAACCCCCAGCCAAAGTTCTAACTATACAAACGTGAGGTAGGAGTCAACCGGTCCAAAGTAAACCCACTACTACTCAGTTATCTAGAGGGAAACCAACAACCGATCACCCCAAACCACTAGTTTCTCTCCAAAGAAATCCCACGAGTATACACACACAAGAGGCTCCTAAACTAGACTACAATGTGGTATAAGACTTGAAGAAGATGAAGCCTAATGTGTCTGTCATGTACATGTGTAGGATTCCCGAACAAAAGGATTTTCTGTTACAAGCTTTAAAATCAATAGATACCCCTATGACAAACACTAATCAAGGTGAGACCCCATCTTCTACGGATTTAGAAAATAATCCAAGTGTGAATGCGTGTTCTTCAGACAAAAGAGGAAGGCCTTTCATTCCTCCTTTTCTCTTAACATTTGAAGTTTTTAACACAAATCTACATAATTTCCTAGTCGATTCAGGGGCATATTCAAATGTCATGCCATTGTCAATTTGCAAGAAATTGAATGCAACCCCACTCAAAAGTGATAAACACGTTATACAACTAGATAGCACTCAGGTAAAGGTCATTGGGGAACTGAAAGATGTCAAGATCAGAATTTCTACGCACCCCAAATTTGTCCAAGTAATTGACATAATTGTGGTAGACATCCTAGAGGCTTATGGAATTCTACTTAGCCGAGACTAGTCTAAAAAATTAAATGGATACTTTAGTACTCACTGGGCTCACCTCTTTTTTCCATTAAAATACATACAAACATGATTAGGATTGATAGAGAAAGATATCTAAAACATACTGTCACTGATTTAGAGACTCCAAACGAACCTTCATCAACAAATTTCCCTGTGTTAGGAAACTATTCTTGCGATTGTGGTTTCAACAATTTCACCCCTCTCTTGTCTGACATACCTCTCATTCAAAACTCTGAAATGACCTTTCAAGTAAACCTACTAGCAGCCGCAAAAGAAAACATCTTTTGTCAGGATTCTCCATCAGGAGTAGCAGACAAGGAAGATGAAAATGAAAAAATAGCTAGACATGAAGAAGTTAGTAACTTCCCCCCACAAATTTGGAAGCTGTAATTTGATGTTTCTAAATCGTAAGAAGGGTTGGGAGCATGATGTATCCTCATTGACCCAAAAAGGAAACAAAAATTCTTATCCTGCAGATTGGAATTTGAAGGCACTAACAATACTGTTGAATATGAAGCTCTAGTCCAAGGACTAAAGAAGGCCATAGACTTAAACGCCAAAGAATTGAAAGTTTTTGGAGACTCTGGAATTATCGCTAGACAAGTAAAGAAGAAAATCCATTGCAATTCACCTCACTTGAAAAACTACCAACAAGATGTACATAGGATAATAGACGATTTTGAGGCTTTCAACATTACCATTGTTCCCAGGACAAAAAATACTCTTGTTGATTCTTTAGCCACTGCAGCCTCAATATTGTCTCCTTTAGAAGACTATGAAGCCTCAAGGTTTGTAGTATAACTACTCTACAAACTGTCAGTGCCTAACAACATTTCTAACTGGAAAATATTTGAAGGGGATGAACAGACTGTAGATTTCCTGACTAGCTAGGAGAATTTTAAGGATCTGGCCATTGATGATGAAATATTCCAAGAAATACTCACATAGTTGAATCTCCATGAACAGAAGAAGGGAACATACCACTCTGATGACAAACAAAAGTTTTACACAATACCAAAAGGAGTGGACAATCTGGAGAACAGTTTCAACCTAAGGGAAAGATTTGGAGGGCCAAGGAATTCAAAAACAAGGAGCTCATGCCCTATATATGAAAATGGAAACCTAGACAACCCAGAGAATCCCAAGAATGTCAACCTAGGCAAGACAGTATCCAAAGAAGACAGGAAGGATTATCTCAAACTATTTAAAGAATATCAAGATGTATTTTCTTGGTCTTACCAAGAATTGAAAACGTATGATACTTGCATTATCCAACACACAATCCCGTTAAAATATGGAGTAAAACCCTTCCAACAAAAGCTTAGGAAGTACCACCCATATATAGAACCTCTAATGGATCAAGAGCTGAAGAAATTACTAGATGCCAAAATTATCTTTCAGGTAAGACACTCTGCATGGGTAGCCAATCTGGTGCCCGTCAGAAAGAAGTCTGGGGAGATATGCTTGTGTGTGGATTTGAGAAACCTTAACAGAGAATCAGAAAAGGATAACTATCCCGTCTCATCCATGGAACAATTCTTACAAACAATATCTGGCTCTGAAATGTTTTCTCTCCTAGACGGTTTCTTAGGATATAACCAAGTCTTAGTTTTAGAAGAGGATTGATTAAAAACTACTTTCCAGACAAAGTGGGGAACCTTTGCTTATAAATGCATACCCTTTGGTTGATTAACTCAGGTGCAACCTTCTAGAGGGCCATGGACGTAGATTTTCATGTATTGATTAACAAGTGTGTGGTAGTTTATTTAGATGATGTAATAGTATACTAAAGAAACAAGGAAGACCACATTCAACATTGGACTCAGATTTTTGAAAGGTGTAGGAAGTATGGAATATCATTAAACCCTAAGAAAACCATCTTTGGTGTAGAGGAAGGAAAACTACTAGGTCATATCATATCTAAAGAAGGAATTAGCATCGACCCTGAGCGGATAAAAGCGATAGCCCAACTCCTTTGCCTCATAATAAAAAGGCCATGCGATAATTCTTTGGAAAAATCAATTTTGTAAGAAAATTCACTCCTGATTTTGCTGAAACCATCAAGCCTTTACAAAGTATGATTCACAAATATGCATAGTTTAAATGGGATGAAGAGAAGAAAGGTGCTTTCAATAATATCAAAACTGCTATCTCCCAAGCACCAGTGTTTTTGAGCCTTGATTTCAGTAAGTATTTTTTTCGTTATACCTTTGCTTCTGACCAATCCTTGGCTGCAATACTTACTGAAAAGGATGATAAAAACAATGAAGCACCAGTATCCTTTATGAACACCAACCTCCAAGGAGGCGAACTAAATTACCCTACTATAGACAAACATGCTTACACAATATATAAAGTAGTCAAGCATTTCAGATCCTACATCCTGAAGAATCACACTAAGGTCATAATACCACATCCAGCGGTCCGATCTCTATTCACTCAACAAGGGATGGGAGAAAGAAGGGGAAATTGGATGGTAGTCATCCAAGAATTTGATCTAGACTTAAAACTCTCCAAAATAGTCAAAGGTCAAGGATTGTGTAAACTGGCCGTTGAAGCCCAATATCTGATTAACGCAGAAGACCTCGGTTGGGAAAATGAGTTTTCATTATGGTGCGACAAAGCCTTATACGTACCTCCCGGGCAAGAGTCCTAGTATGGAAACTTATCTTATCTCCTGCATCATGGAACTTGTCTGAAAAACCTAAACCCTAGAGAAAGGAGAGCCCTCAAGTTAAAATCCACTCAATATCACCTCATAAATTTTTTGCTTTTCCACGTAAACTATGATGGATTACTTCTTAGATGTCTTGAACAAGACGATGCATAAAAGTTACTGAGAGAAATCCATGATGACCCAATAGGTTTGAATTTTGCAAGAGAAACCATGACTCATAAAATAATAAGGGATGGTTATTATTGGGCCACTCTCTTCAGGGACGCTCATGCATATGCCAGGAAATGTAAAACTTGTCAAGTGAGCCCCGATAAGGAAAATAGAGTAGCAATTCCACTCCAGTCAGTGACCATATACAGACCATTCAAGTAATGGGGAAAAAACATCGTAGGAGAAATTATTCCCATCTCTTCGAAAAAAAATAAGTATATATTGACTACAACAAATTATTTCACAAGATGGACATAGGCTATCCCTCTCACACACATTAATGAAAAGGTAGTGATCCATTTTTTAGAACAACAACTAATAACAAGGTTTGGAATGCCCTCTCTCCTCGTTTTTTACAATACTGCTTACTTTTCTTCCATGCGCTTGACCGAATTCTCCCTTGATAAGGGATCATAATAAGATATTCTACAAACTACTATCCGCAAGGGAATGGGGTAGCCGAGTCAATTAATAAAAACCTAGTGAGAATTTTTAAAAAGACAGTTGTTGAAAATTAGAGGAATTGGCATAATTTACTTCATAATTCCCTATGGGCCGATAGAGTAACACCTAAAGAAGCCATAGGAAACTCTCCGTACTTTCTGGTATATGGGAAAGAAGCCATTCTTCCAAATGGGTTGTATCTTCCATCTTTATAGATTGCCCAGGCATCAAGAGGTCAGCCCTCATCTGCTCTACCACAAAGAATCGATACCCTTCTCATGCTGGACGAAGAAAGGGAAAAGGATAAAGTTAAGTTCACTTCTCATCAACAGATAGTTAAAAGATGGTTCCACAAACATAAGGCCAAAGAAAAAAGTTTCGAAGTAGGAGACCTAGTTTTGAAGTGGGACAAATAAAACGAGTCCAAAGGAAAACACTCAAAGTTCCAAAATCTATGGCTCAGACCTTGTCAGGTGTCCGAGAAGATCAAGGCAGGCACATACCGGTTGCAAAATCTGAGGGGGGAATCCGACACCCTCTCGGTGAATGGCCAAGCCTTAAAACAATACTTCTCGTAAAAAAAAATGTCTTTTGATGCTTTGTTTAATTTTTCTGTTTCTTTTTAGCATACATTTTGATCAGGATGAGTGTGTGGGTTTAGGGAAGACCAGTTTCAAACTCCTTTTTTATCTTCTTTCTTTTGATTGATATTTTCCTTTAATTAAGTTGTGTTCTGAAAAACAGTGGTTACCTTTAATAAATGCGGTGAAGCAGACTCTTCTCATGCCCTACAGTTACATGCAAAATAAGAGACGATGGGCTAGTACAAATCTTCAAGATCATATTTGTCTTTGTAAGCATGCTACCTGGGGAAGCGATGAAAAATCCTCCTAGTGGCCTGTTAACACTAAATGGAAAGATGGCTAGATGGGAAGAATCACATGTACCTATGGAAAAATCCAAGAAAATCTCCACCTTAACACTTTCACCTTGTCAAAAAACATATATCCTCCTCTTTGACTCACTCTCAGCATTTATGCCAGAAAAAAATGATTTATAAAAAGAGTGTAAGGTCTGAAAGGGTATGCAGATAACTCTGTCAGGGCTATGGACGCTCACTGGAAGCGATGCAAGGTCTATGATGTCAGGGTGACTCTATCGGGGCTATGGACGCTCACTGGTAGCGAAGCAACACCGTAAGGAAGGAAGGATAGCTAAATGGCCTCACACCAATGGACGCCATACCCGAATCTTTTCTAGAAAGGACATGGATTGAGTTTAAAAGGAAAGAGGGTGGAAAAGCATAAACCGCATAGGAGGATCCTGATTTGTGGACTTAGGAACTTGTGTACACATTGATAAAAAAGGTTCTATTGAAAAGGAATAGAATAAGGACAATTGGTTTCTCAACCAATTTGCACAGTCTACATACAAGGGAAGGAGCAAAGATTTTGTTTTCGCCCAAAGAATTGCCATTTGTTTAGCACTCAACAAACCCTAAAAGTTTTATGATTTGTTTTTTCCTTTTGGCTACCACTTTGTCTTTTTAAGTTTAGTCAGTTGTGTAGGAATCAATGGGGTTATGTGTTGATTATGTTTTCTCATCAATCATATTCGGCTTGGTTTTGAGTTATTTAACAAATTGAAAGTTTTCTCTAAGTAAACTTCGCATTTTAACTAAGTATACATAGCTAAAATTTTGAGCCACACACATATTATCGGCATCGGCAGAATCCGAGCAGTAAAATGACCACATAAAAATGATAATCAATGATTGTCGATCACCGATGTATCATTGACATCAGAAAAATGGAATAAATGCGCGTTGATCGATGATTATGTCTTGCGAAGAAGTTTTCTAAAAATCGTCGATACATCGTTGGCATCAACGAAATATGAAAGGCAAACCACTAACATGGGCCATAATGAACCTCCGATCACCGATCACTGATCACCAATACATTTTTTGGAGTAGGTGAAATCCAAAAGAACAAAACTGTGAAACAATAACAATTAGCAATCGTCGGTCGTTGATAGATCATTGACATCGACATGATAGGGTGTTGTAGTCAAGGCTGTATGTCTAAATAAAATCACCGAGGCCGAAAAGTTTCTCTCGTAAAGGTCACAATCAATAGTCACGTGTCTTTGCCACGTAAGTAGTCCGTACGAATGAGTCTTTTCCCCGTGTCATATTTGTACGTCCATGGAAATATTTCCACATCAACACTTTACGACGGTTTTGGTCAGCATTAGAACTTTTGCCTAGATGCACCAACGAAACAGTGACAAAGTCGACCCGCTGACGTCGATGCACTCATTTACTATCGGTTGATCACTAGAATATCGAGCTCCTCTTCTTAGTTTGAACTTTCACCCATTGATACCAACAAATCTAGTTGATCTACGATGCACCATATATCCCCAATACCGATTAGGCTAGTAAATACGAAAGGGGCTTGATAATTCGATGGGACACCCCTAGCTGAGGTAAGACAAATTTCTGCGTTTTGGTAGACAAATTATTTTTTTTGCGTAACCAACACCACAATCCCATGCACTGGCCAACCGTTGGAATTTGAATTCGCCGATGAAATGTGAAAACCCGCTACCATGCCGCCAACATGCGTTGCATTTAATCCTAAGCGTGGTGCAAATTCTGTAATAGATTGCATATATCACATTTGCACTCCCGAATTTACGACTTGATGCGACAAGGTAAGTATACACTCTGTTTAAATTTACAAGGTCATACCCAGACATGCCATTCTGTTCACAAATTGCTTATTCTCGGAGGCCGACGAAGGAGCAAGAGAAAGCATCAAGGAGGTTACAACTTGTTCTCCGACTTTGATTACCAATAAGACCAAGTTAATTTCTTGCAAGCAAGAGGTAAACATTTTATTTATCAGTTCTACACTTACTATTGTGTCAATAACATTTGTCATGATTGGTTGACATCTCACTATAGTCTTTTCATTTCTGCAGGAAAAATTCCTCCAAGAAAGCAAACGACTAGGTGCTCACCAAGAATGCCCAAAAGGAAGGAAGTAGAGGTTGACGATGGGTCTACACCGAATGCTACAAGAGATATTGATTTTGTCTCAAAGAAGAAACCAATTATATGCACATCTACCAAAAATGAGTTTGCCCAGCCTCCAACGTTCAGTGACACAGAGGCAAGCACTGGATCTAAAGTGGTGCTCCCACATAGGGGATATTTATTTAACAGGATCAACCAGGAATATTACTCAGATTTTATACCACATAGTGACCCAGATGTCAAGATGTTGTATGACTAGGTGTTCCCAAACATCCGACAATCATGCCTACATATGGTGGCCTACAAACCCTAGTCTTTCCCTGCATCGAGACCCTAGGATGGATAATTGACCACACAAATGCGGTGAAATGCATAGTCAATAATGAAAATGGCGAATGTGTTGGTGTTTTTCTTCCAATAGAGGTCCAAAAATACTACAAACTTAGAGACCCACAGGAGAGATTGAATACAGAGTTTGTGGTAAAAATTTATGAGTTCCATGACACTAGAAGGTTAATGGCCTCATGGTGGAAAGAATACAAGAAGTTCATAAACTAGAGAAACAACTGGCACGACACGACAAACCTTAGAGAGTTGTATATTTATCTAATGTATTTGATCTGCCAATTACATGGGGAAAAAGATTGCTCCAAGCTTTCAGAAGCATGGATGCCCTTAGCATATACTGTGGTGATCTTTAGGAGAAGCTTCAACTAGGGAGCCATCATTTACAAACAGTTAAGAACAAACATCTGGTAGGCCCAAACACCAAAGGATGGAGAAACACCAACTTTTCACATGGTGTCATACCTATTGGACGTGATCTTCGCAAGGAATGTTTTTGCAGACATGAATTTGAGCTTTCATGTTGTTGAACTACCCGTGCATGTCTATTTCAACATTCTGTGGGAGAATAGGTACAAGAGATTTTATGCCCTGATATGCGATGAGTTCATAGCCTGAGTACATTTTATTATATTTAGAAAAGAATTCCCAAGGCTTACAACGACCGCCAAAAAGATGGTTTCAAAAGTAGGCCACTGGTATTTTGAATAAACTAGCACTTATATAGAGTGTTCAGGCTTACTGGCATGCCACATTTACTCCTCATTCATGTCTCAGACCGACTCATTGTGGGAGAAATCTGTTACCAGACCATTATGCAAGGCTATAATACCACTTTGGCAAAGTACAAGAAGAGATATTTCATACCCTATGGCTTTCATATAGGGTTTTACATGGTAAAAGACATTGCACATGCAAAACAAGAGGGGTTGAGCCAGCTTGAGTATCGATTCCCCAGAGGTCGATTTTAAAAAAATGATCCAAAAGGCCCGATACTTCAACATGCGTCGCAGGTGTCAGGATGTTGGCCATATGATCATGATAACTTCGAAGATGATATTTTTATCGAGGGCGCACATGACTAGGAGGAAGTGCTCTATAGGAGGGCCAACCTGAATATGACTAGATTGAAAGCAATGACTATGGAGGAGCAGGTGGAGATAATAGAGAAGACATCTCAAGAAGCTCTTAGGGTAAGAGAATAAAATTGAGTGACAAAAGTGGAAGAGGCACGAAGGAGGGGGATGTTGTTACTGGAAGAAGCCCAAAGAGCTATAAAAAGGTTAGAAGAAGATTCCCCCACTCAACTCTTTGATAGAACCCTTGAGTATTACCCCAACCGACACAAGCAATCATGAAGAAGATCTAAATGGCTCAGAGACAATTCCACCAGAGGAAACTACTGATCAAGAAAACCCCAATCCTATGTCACCACAGGCAGGATCATCGGTGACTACTACAACTTAGTGGAGGACAACAAGAGCATCAAGTGGGATGGGTGTGCCTACTATCCTCATAAACTTAATTAACATATATGACGATGAGGAAATTTCATAGGTTTCACGCATAACCCCAGTACCAATCACAAAAGAGGATGAACTAGAGGAAACATCTTCTCCAGCTTCTGACACTTTGATCCCAAATCCCTAGGAAGGTGACCATGAGGCTAGAAGCACTCTGGAAATTGAATTTATCGACCAATTGGGAACACGACTTCAAAAGGATAGCTTCAAGAATGAATTGGGTGCTGGTGAACAATAAGAAGAAACACAACAACTAGAAATCGACATCTCAGTGGCCGACCCCCCAACTAATGTCTATCCTTTGCCTATCTCCCCGGCTAGGAAAAAGACCCCACTGACCGACAAGGACCAAAAGGATTCCAGGTCACTAGAGCATACAAAAACCTCCCTGCGAAGTGTAACACCCTGTTTCCCCCAGTTTGTAAAAAAATAACTATACTGGCCAAGAACTGTGGCAAACTCAAGGATGTGAATATGTGATGTGAATGGACCTTGTGAAAAAGGTCGATGAATGT
>ML866929.1:21467-35536 GCA_009831015.1 Picea engelmannii
GAGTAAAATATGAAGGCTATCAGATGACCGAAGGAGGTCTGCTCACTTACAGAAACAGATTTTATATTCCAGCGTGTGACGACTTGAAGAGGTTCATTATGGATGAACTACATAAAAGACCCTATACTGGTCATCCAGGATACTAGAAAATGGTCACTGCCACTAGGACACAATTTTATTGGCCTGGATTGAAGAAAGACATAACCGAGTACTTGGCCAAATGCATAGAATGCCAGCAGGTTAAAGCAGAACACCGATATCCAACAAGGTTATTGCAACCTTTACCAATCCCAGAATGGAAATGGGAAACCATCTCCATGGATTTCATCACGGGATTACCAACTCCGACCAAACAGAACGATGCCATTATGGTAGTGGTGGATAAATTGAGCAAGTCTGCTCATTTCATCCTTGTCAAATCAACTTGCAAAGCAATAGATATCGCCCAGGTATTCATGAAAGAGATATTTAGACTGCATCGTATGTCGAAAGAGATTGTGTTTGACAGAGACACGGAATTTACTTCTAACTTTTGGAAATCACTGATGACTAGTTTAGAGACCAATTTGTTGTTTAGCACCGCCTATCACCCTCAAACCGATGGACAGACAGAAAGAGTGAATAAAATATTATAAGACATGTTAAGGATGCATGTAATGCATCAACCCAAGAAATGGGAAGACTACCTGCCACTGGTAGAATTCGCCTACAACAACGACTACCAAGCATCCCTAAAGATGAGTCCCTTTGAGGTCCTCTATGGTAGGCCGTGTAATACTCCAGTCAGCTGGAGTAATCCCGTAAACAGGATATCTTTTGGACCCGACATGTTAAAAGAAATGGAACAACAAGTGACTCAGATAAAACAAAATCTGAAGGTCGCTCAAAACCGACAGAAAAGTTATGCCGACCAAAAGAGAACTCCAAGAGAGTTCAAAATGGGATATCATGTATATCTCAGAGTTAGATCCAAGAAGAGTTTCCTGAAAATGGGAGCTTGTGCCAAGTTGGCACCTCAGTATTGTGGACCCTTTGAGGTTCTAGATAGAGTGGGACCTGTAGCCTATCAGCTAGCACTTCCTCCCATAGTCAAAGCACATAATGTTTTCCATGTTTCATTATTGAAGAAATATGTACATGATGCTAATCATATAATTGATTTGTCTATGATTTAGGTGGAACCGGAGGGAGAATTTCTACCAAAACCCCAATGCATACTGGACATAAAGGAAACTCTGCTCAAGAACCAAACAATTGCACAGGTCAAGGTGCAGTGGAAACATTTTGGCCCAGATGAGGCTACATGGGAAATGGAGGATGCCATGAAACAGGCATATCCGATTTTGTTTACATCTGTACATGCAGGTCATGTTGATAGATAGAACATTGAGGACGATGTTCCTTTAAGGGGGAGGGAATTGTAACGCCCTATTTCCCCCAGTTTGTAAAACAATAACTATACTGGCCAAGAACTGTGCCAAACTCAAGGATGTGAATATGTGATGTGAATGGACCTTGTGAAAAAGGTCGATGAATGTAAATAAGATTATATATATATATATATATATATATATTGCAGGATTGCTGAGGGGGGGATATGCTGAAAAAGAGACCACGATGGTTGAAGAAAGGTGGTGGAAGGCACCTGTAAAGGTGGCGTTAACTTCCACCGAAACCAATACCGTATTTGGACTTCACTGGCCCGAAGAACCAAGAGCGACTCGCTGGCCCGAAATAATTTACTCGCAGGCTGGTAGGTAGATGGCTCATCAGGAATTAATGAGGGATGGGGGAAGTGAACCGCCCATCCATAGGAGCCTTGGGCCTGACCACCGCGAGGGAAATTGCGCCACACACAACCTCGCAAGGGGAAAATGCATGAGGAAGGAGCGAAAGGGGGCAGACGCGAGGGAAGGAGAAAGAACTCTGGAGATATCCAGAGTGAGTGATAGCAGAGAAGGAGGAGAGTAACTCTCGTTCTCGGTCACTGGCAAACCGAGACACAGTCTCGCAACATCGTGGTCTTAGCTCGGGGGTGGCTAGTGGTAAATCCGTTGGGAGTCACTGAGCCTACGGTTGGGTGGAAACGAGCACCCCTCTCAACAGTTGCATCACCTCTAGTGTTATTTCTGATAAGTGTTATTTTGAAGTTAATGCCATAATTGCATGTATAGTTTTATGTGCTTGTAAATAGTTATGAATAGAAGTGTTTACCTAACGTTGATTTGATAGAATGAATGCTTGTGTATGCTTACATGCCATAGTTGTTTTCTGCACAAATTTTTAAGTCTGGGACATGAGTTCGCTCCACCGAGAATCGTCTTATTTGCTTAGTTTCTCCTAATATTCTGGGAAGGCCCCTTGAGAGTACTCTTTTCCGAGAATTATCCCATAAACCTTGTAACCATGCTGAACCTTACCAGAGATTCGATTAAGATCAGGGATAATTACCCGAGAACCGTCTAAGGATTCATGCAATCCGGGTCTGGAACCCTTATGCAAGAAAGAGTAGCTTTCTAAGGTCTCGGGGTCATAGGAGCCTGAAGCTCCGAGAGTTTGAACTTCGTGATTCAAGCTCAGAAGAGATAGCGAGATATGACCATTTCGCGTATCGGGGGTTCGTGGGTTTGGAATTGGAAGACCGGGCTCTTGGAGTCACGAAGTCCTGAGTCACGAGATCATGATGGAATCCTAGATCGTAGATCCCAGGGACCCATCGGATCTCTATAAGCTGTCGATATTAACCTTTACCTAGGTGGGAGAGTGAACTCGACTACGTCCCAAAAGTCCCGAAGACATCGAGACCATCCATGTTGGAGGACAGGTGGCGAAGATCTGTCCATTTCGCATATCGGGGATTCACGAGTTTGGAGGCGGAAGACCTGACTCTTGGATTCACGAAGTCCCGAGTCACGAGATCGCGATGTGTTCTGGGCTGTTAATCAAAGAGGACAGGTGGCAGAGATATGACCATTTCGCGTATCGGGGATTCACGAGTTTGGAGGTGGAAGACCTGACTCTTGGAGTCACAAAGTCCCAAGTCGCGAGATCGCGATATGATCCAGGCCGTTGATCAAAGACGAAGGATAACTGTGGGATCTGGTGTCTCGATACACTGCATATTCGGGGTTCGTGAGTTCGGAAGTGGAAAGGATTCGTTTACGAATTCCCGAGTAGTGAAGTGCCGAGAGCTGAGCACGAGAGAACATGTGGCAGAATTTCCTGGTGGGGCCCGCATGATTGATGGGTGGACACGAGTCGCCTGGAGAAGGGAGTCAACGTTCTGTTGACTTCTTGTGTCTCAGGGATTCACGAGATAAGAGCCTGAGAGCTCAACCCTTGGACTTGCGAAGTCCCGAGTAGTGAGAACGTGAGAAGGATAATAAATATCGCTTCTCGGGGGTTCGTGAAGGAGAGGTACCAAGATTTGACACTACAACTCGCGAAGTGGTGAGTTGTGAGAAGTGAAAAGAGGAAGTCAACTATTGCTAACTTTCGCATCTCGGTATTTCAGAGAAGAGCACGAGAACTCGACGCTTCAACCTGCGAGGTTGCGAGTAGCGAAAAGTGTCAAAGAGAAGTCCCGAAGAAATCTGGACAGTCCATCAAGGGGGACGCGTGGTGAGCGGTAAGAGCTTAGGAAAAGTTCTGAAATCCCGTTGACCATTGGATCCACACTATCAAGGGCTGTTGATCTCGGGGATTTCGGAGAAGAAGAGCATGAGAACTTGACGCTTCAACCTGCGAGGTTGCGAGTAGCGAAAAGTGTCAAAGAGAAGTCCTGAAGGAATCTGGACCGTCCATCAGGGGGACGCGTGGTGAGCGGTCAGAGCTCAGGGAAAGTTCTGAAATCCTGTGGACCATTGGATCCACACTATCAAGGGCCATTGATCTCCTACATAGATCCCCATACCGGAATTCGAAGATTTGCATGACATGAGTTTTTGGGATCATTGCATCTCGAACCCCCAGGCACCGAAATCCCGAAAGGATCCAAACCGTCGGATCAGGGGAGGCTTAGAACCGTTGATCTCCTTTGGAGGGAAACTTGGGAGACTTTATGGATTTCGTGGATTTGAATGGGGAAGGAAGAAGTCATGCATCACGATTTCCCAAATCGTGAAGGGCCGGTAAGGTCCTTGCTGATTTAAGTGCGGGGTCACGGAATGTGGTCACGAGGACAAGACCCAAACATGAATCTTGTACTCGCTAGCCCTTTCGGGGTTCGACGCTCCGTGGTGTCGGGGTTTGCAGAGTCGAAAGATTCGACACTCTGGTAGTGATGTGCTGCGAAGAGTGAAAAAGATGCCATACTTGTTCGGCCTGTGGTCGTGACCCATGATCATACAGAGGTGGACATCGCCATTCTACCTTTAAGATTGGACTCATTGTATCATTGAGTCGCGAAACATGAAAATGCGCCTGGTTTGTTCGGCCTGTGGTCCTAACCCATGATCACAGGGAGGTGAATAGGGAAGAACTAGCCTGCGCTAGGCCCCCGTAAGACTTCCGGGATTCTGTCCCTTGAGGAAAAGAAAAAAATTTATTATGCCGTAGTGGGTGTGTGACACAAAGGAATTACAAGAACCGATCATATAACATTTCTACATGGCAGGAATCCTAGGCAACACTTTGACCTGAGGAGATCAACAGATTCCTGAACCAGTAGACGAAATTGTCAATATATAGGTGATCACTTATGATAGAAAAAGGAAAGTTGTGATGAGAAGAATGACCAAGAAAAGGAGGTTCAAGCCTAGTAACACACTTCTCGTCACCGTAGAGGAGATGCTCCTTGACATAGAAAATGCTAAGATGAATAAGATAATTAGAGCAGGGATGGCCATAACCGATGCCATGCTAGACAGGGAAAAAAGTGATGAAAAGGAATTAGCCTCCACGAAGAGAGAGCTGGACCATTTGTGCCATCAAGCGGAGTATTACCATAATTCAACACAGATAGTAGTACTCCTGAAGAGTGAGTTTAGAGAAACATATACGCACTTCATAAGTGAAAGAAATATCTTCACTGCGTGCATAGCCGATTTTCAAGAGGCTACCCTCATGGGGCTGACAACCTGTAAAGACGTGCAGAGATGGTATGAAAAGACACATCATGCCTTATATTGGATCGACTGCATCAAAAAAGTATATAAAGGTCGATCATAGAAGAGCATGGCATCTGAGTGTTGATGGATAACAACGTCTCTAGAATAAGGAAGGCAACTGAATACTAGGTAAGTATGGTCCAAGAACCTCAATGGAAAATACAATAAATATGGAGAGAATGTGTGAAAATATGGGAGAAAGTCAATCGAGAGATGAAGAGAATTGACCTATTAGAGTTTGGTCCACCATATTATTTTGTCGATCTGCATGACATAGTTAAACAACATCAAGATCAAGACCTAGCATGGGAAGTCGAGATTTATCAGATTTCAAGCATGATCCCGGGTCAAGTGAAGAAGTTCATGGAACCCCCGATTAAATCTCTTGCGGTCTTACAACGCTTAAGTGTCAAGATAATAAAGTACAAGGAATGAGAAATAGAGATAAAAGAGGTCTTCTCCACTTTGATGGATCAACACAGGTTTCCATATGCAAACACATGCGAAGATATGCTCGTCAAGTGGTCAAAGTACGAGAAGAACAATCCACTTCATTAAAACCACTACATGAGCAGAAGAGAACAGAGAGATAAATCCGCCACGTGGAATTTTCTTAATTTAACACAACTTTAGTAGCTATTTTTAGCTAAGTTATTTTGTTATAAATAAGGGCATCAACCTGGGACAAAGAGTCGATGGTTTTTGGAGAGAAAGGATTTTTCTGAAATTTTGTAATAGAACTATTTATGTGCAAGTTTATTTTAATTAAGAAGCTTTGTTTAGAACCAAAGACACTTCTATCATCTAAGGTGTGAATGTGCTTAGACCGAGGAGGATTATCTCTATCTTCGGATTCAATATTTGCTGCGTTTTTTATTAAGAGTTGTTGTACCTATATTTAAAGTTATCTTACAATGCTGTAACAGTTCTTTTATTCTAATTGGTGACTAGAAATCGATTGTGTTAACCTATGATTGATAATAGAGAATTAGAAATTACTTTTCTTGCACTAGCTTCTTGTCACATGTATGTTTCTTTTCTGTAACTGTTATCTTAGACAATGTTGAATGTCCACTAATTTAAATGGTATTAATGTTAGTTTGAAGTTGTTTATATATTCTTCGTCTGCATGCTAGGGTATAAAGGTTATCCTAAACCCAACCTTCCCCCCAAACACATAGTTAGCTTCTCTCTGTCATCTAGTTTAGAGTTTTATCTTTCTATTGATATACCATGTTGGAACACATATAATCCTAAACTTTTGAGCTTTACATCCTCCACTTCATGTAAATTATAATCTTTCACAAAACAGTAATTTAGAGAAGAACTTTCGAATTTTAAATCAAATTCAGTTATGGTTGATCAGTAATAAAACATACGTGATATTTGTCATTGATGAAGTTTTTTAGTTTGATTGAACGATCCTAATTTCTCTGGATTTTTGGAGCCGCCTGATAGTTAATAACGTGAATCACTAAATGTCACTCTTGAGCTTCGCGCTTCGGGTATTTCAATAAGTCTTAATGATAAAAGTCTCGAAACCCGAAAGTGTCTGTTCATCACTTTTCCTAAACCTTTGAAGGACACGATTCATGGTACACATGTATCTTTTGAGTCTTCCCCAAGTTGACACGTGGCACCCATTTATGACATTTTCGTTTGAAGATTCATTCGATTCTAAGTAACACGTGGCACCTCCCTTTTCTCAACACATCATCTAGAATGACCTCATCTTCGACACGTAACTATAGGAGATGAGCCTTCAGAAATATAACAAAGAACTAATTCATATATCACCGAAGCACCAAAATACCGAAGGATTACAATTTAATTAATTAAGTTGATCATGGTCAAGAGATGGTTAATGACTTCTCACTTCGGGGTTCGAACATTTACCCTTCATCATATCCTAAAATCTCCAAAGTCTGAATCTCCGAAACACTTAAAGTTAAATATGATTAATTAAGACTTAAATTTATTACCGAATAATTAATCACTTTACAGTTTCGGGTTTCAGAGGTTTTCTCTCAAGTTACTTTTAAAGTTCCTGAAGTCCGAACTGTCGAGATAGTCGAAATTAATGCACTTTTTAAACATGATTAATTAAAGTGTTAAAAATGATTATCTACAGATTAACCTTCGCAGATTTAGAATTCAAATAATTCTCACTCTCTCTCATCTAAATTTCGCGAACACGAACCACCGAATATTAATGGCATTTATGACAAATCAACGGTAATGATTTTTAACGTAGATTGCAGATCACCAAGTATACTTTTCCATTAAAGTTAATAAATTTGCCGTCTGTAAAGCTATACTATAATCAATGCATCTGATGTGAATAAAAATACTTCGATTTTGAATTTAATTTTCACCTTTTGCAAAGTAGCAAGTTTTATCTGATTGATAATATCACACAATTCCTCTGCAACAGGTAAAATCGTTCTATTGTCTCGATATCATGGCAACACAGAAGATGATGAAGAATATTGATGTGACTGGTGAGGCTTCAAATCCGAATGCAGACGTTCTATCAGACACTACGCCAAGAGCTATTGACTCTACTAAATCTTGGACATAGGTGTTTGAGATTTTGGAACATGAGATTATAAACTTCCAGAAGATTTCGACGATGAAGTGGATGATACTCATGAAGCTAAACTCAAATATATATCCCAGTCAGAGCTACATAAGATAACTGCACAACCGAGACTCATGTCGTATAATGACATGATAATTTGGGCCCTGGAAAACATCGACGTCCAAAGCAGGGGAATTTTCAACTATCAAAAGGTTGTTGTTGGGTCTTTCCAACCAGAACACCTCCAAGTAATGTATAAGCTATCTCCTGATCCTAAATATAATTACAATGTTGCATTTATGCTAGAGTTTGAGCAACATGAATGCATACAATACGACAAGAGCTATCCTGATATAATCAAGTCCTGCTGGGGGCATCCAGAGAAGTTGGGGGCATCCAGAGAAGTTTAGGGCCAATGCTCATAACATTTATGCCATAACTTCGTTAGACACTCACATGATTTACATAGCCATGATGCTTTGTAGACTGTTCGGGAAGAAGAGTCCTACTCATTTCCCGGTGGGATGGGTATTTATCATGCACGAGGTGGTCGAGGGATACACTTTTGATTGGGCCAAGATATTGTCAGATAATCTGGCCAAAGAAATTACTGAATACAAATTGACTAAATCAAAGGGAAAACCCACCCCTTTATATATGTTTGCATATATCATGGATGCTATCTGCTTCATAACCCCTTTCCCACTGATGAATTGGAGTTGGACCCCAACCAATGCAGAGCCTATCCACTTTTTCCATTCCAAGCCGTGGGAGGAAAAGTCCAAAGATTTATTCTACGAAATCTGCCACAATGTAGTAGTGCTTGTTCATATAGCCATATATGGTCAACCCCCTACTCGGATTTCAGACAAGATAATGGGAAATCTAGGCAAACTAGCAGATTGGTTGATTGAAGAAAACTTCTCTTATATCAGGGTTTTTGGATGCTCAGTTCCTTCACATGCTCTCCTGTAATTTTTACTAGACCGACTGGTATGCAGAAAGGTAGCTTACCAGACAGTAATGGGAGGCATCAACAAGGAATTTAAATCATCCCATAAAAAGGTATGGCCTACCTTCCCTATCCAAGTTGGTATGTTTTCACTATTAGACTTTGGTCAATTCCAAAGTGGAGGTTGCAGCTTTGGAGGATGTCAAATTCGTTGACATCGAATTGAAAAGGTATGACCCACACAAAATCGTGGAAAACCACCTGGCCCAATACAACTTGAAGAGATATGTACATGAAAACCCCCCACATGATGAAATATTCAGGGAAGTCGGGTCTTATGAGGAGGTAGTGAACATATTTCAAACCTTGTCCCCAGATCAACAGGTTGGCTTCCTCAGTTTCCAAAGACATAGGCGAAACAACTTGCCGAAAGTACTACAGGGAGAATCGATAGCCACTTCCCCTGCATAGGAATCTGTGCCTCCAGGTTTTCAACCTGGGTCCTCTGGTAAACATAATATCAAGTAAACCCCAAAGAGCTCTGAAGTTTCGACTAAGAAATTAGAAGCTTCATTATCAAGTCCACTAGGCCCTCAGGAAACGAATCAGCTCAAAGTCTTCCTAAAACAAGGGCAAGATGCATCTCCTTCGACACCAACCACGTCTGCTTCCAATAAAATAGAGCAACAACAATCTACGGAGATCGATACTCCTATCACTTCATTGACACCTCTACAATCTAGTTTCAGAAATCCTAGTTCCGAAGTCATTTTTGTAGGTGATCTCACCCCAATCTTGCCCAAAGAGATGCCTCCTTCGTATTTATTCTTTAGAAATAAACAGAGGGCCATCGTCAAAAGTGAATCACATCAGAAAGACAGGGTAATAACTAAAATTAAGAGGATGTTGTATGACAAAAATAATCGTGATGATTAAGAATTCACGAAAGAAGTTGGAGGTTCATTGGGTGTCTTTTCCATTGCAAATCAATGGTCTGTGGAGAATTTGGCAGAGAAAATAAGACACAAAATCTTATTGGTAGGATAGTTTCAATATCAAATACTGACCATGGAACAAACTGTGAAGAATAAGATGAACCAATACTTTGAACAAAGTAGAGCTTATGACAGGCATCAAGTCCAACAGCCGCGGGCTAGCCTCGAGGAGCTCCATCGAAATTCAGAGGCCAACAAAGGATTGGTCATTCAACGTGATGAGTTAATAAGGAAATTGCAAGCCAGATTAGACCTGACTGAAGGTACATCAGTGGATATTTTAGCCTTCCATACTCAAGCGTTGGAAATAAATGAAAAACTGGAAATTGCTCAGCATGATCTTTTTATGAAGGTTGATGCTATCCAAAAATGCTACCACGCAATAGACCTTTCTTTGAACGATGTATATATTAAGGAAAGAGAAGCTCGCTTAGCTCAAACTAAGTTTCAAGAGGCCAACATATTGGCAGAGAAATATAATGTCCCTAAATTTCCTCGACTTTCCCCTTTTGAACAAATAAGAGGTGATATGGCCCCGAAGGTGTGGGAAACGAATTTGGCATAGAGAAAGAGATTAGCCCCGAAGGTGAAAGATGCTTGCCAATAAGAATTATCATCCTTAGAAAAAAAAATGATTTTGAGGGAAGCAGTATCGCAGAGGCCTTGGGGCGGATCGGTATCGAAATGAATCAACATAATTCTAGAAAAAGAAAAGAGGAAACTCTGGTTGCCATTCAGGAAATGAGCAAGATTGACCTTCTTAAAATAAATAAATGGCTAGTGAACCCAAGTTCACAGTTCCAAGATTTAGCTCGAGAAGTAAAAAGAATCCAAGAAAGGCTTCCTCAAGTGGAAATGAAATTATACACTTTCGAGGTGAATGAGACAATTGAGCCATCAAAGCTGTTGGTGGAATTTTTAGATAGATTCAACCAATGCATCGAGCATGCAAAAACAAGCACAATTGTGAGTGGTTAAGAAAATGTCACGACATTACTGAACATGGTTGGAGGGACAGATGGCAACAAGACTACAACGACTAAGACATTATGAAAAATTATTAAGAAGACTAGACGACATAGGTGTCTAGCCTAAAGGAATGAGGAAAGGAAGCGTTTCTGCCAGCAGACGAAGATATAGAAGAGAATGCTAACAAAGCTCATCATTTTCTATGCACTGTTGTATTATTTCAAATATTTGCTATTTTTATTATAAGAAGTACAACCATTTTGGTTTGTGAGAGTTTTGTATAAATACATAGATCAAAGATCTATTAATGGCTGCTTCTTGCCAGATGTAATAGAGAAAACTCTCCTTTGAGTATTAATACAAGTGCAGATAAAGATTCCAAATTTTGTTCAGTTTGGATTATGTGTTTCTCATGTATTTCCATCTTTCAATATTTCTCTATGCATTTCCTTGATATATGTTTGATTGCAATTTAGTATCACAACTACTGTAATCGTATTATATCAGTGATTTGTTAAGTGAGCAGTTTTTTCCTCTGTATTTACTATGAGTAAAACAAGACCTGCAAGCTATGTGAATTACTGTACTTTATACTCTGTTCAAGGGTGCACTATCTATTTTCTTCCACTGCAAAAGGGTGAGATTCTTCAACAATTGGTGCCTTACTTTGTTTAACAGTTTTGTAAATCCCCCCCATGCCACTCGATATTACAATAGTGACTCAGACACGAAATACAACCTATGTGCTGCCATATTGTTAATTTCATTTAAGGATCTCTTCTCTTATAACTAAAGGTGGAAAAAACAAATCTTTAAAAATGTTCTCTTCAAACTTTCCTGATGCATGACATTACTCTTTGAGCCTTACATTTAATCTTAGGAACAACATACTGTTAAAAAAGAACCCGAAAGAGAAATGCCCAGCCTGAGGAAAATGATTAATAGAAAAGACATATTTGTCAATCACTATTAAATCCCATCGATAAACCCAGTCATCAAACACTTAAGAGTCTAATTGGGCCTCTTAGGCGGATTTGGTTCCTGCTGTTGAGTTAAAGGGATATCATGTTGATTAAGGTTGGTTGTCATTGATGTCAATCCTTGAAGAAAGCCTGGTAGCACAAAGGTTTGGGCAATGGACCCAAGTTTTATTTATTTAAATATGACTCATTATTTTCTTGTCATGGTTGATAATAAGTACAAATGGATGAACTCCAAAGTGGTCCCCTTATGGTGAAAACCCTCATAGGAAGACACTTTGCGGATTGAGTTATCCTAGAAGTATGGTTAGAGAACCCATGATTATTTGTGGAATATTGAGATTAAGGTCAATGAATTTGTCAATGAAACTATCCTAGATGGATATTTCTTGTCATTCTATTTCCGGTGGTATGTGGAACGTCACATAACTCCTCATGGTTAGAGAGTTATGGCCATGAGAAGTTGGAGAACCCAGGTTTGGGTAATGGACCCAAGTTTGTTTGATGGATAATGGTATGAGTTTTGATATATTTGTAGGTAATACTATTCTATATGGATAATACATGTCATTCCATTTCTGGTGGTATGTGGAATGTCACATAACTCCTCACCGTTTGAGAGTTATGGCCTTACAAAGTTGGAGGACCCTCATATGTCATCCAGAAGCCCCAAAAGGTCAAAGTAGTCAAAGTGGTTTAAGAGTTTTTAGAAGGTAAATAATAAAGTGAAGTTATGAGTGTACTATAATTCAAAGTGAATACAAAATAAATGATTTAAATAATAAATTTAATGGAGAAATTAGAAGTGGGTTAACCCTAAAATAAGGAAAGTGGGCAAAGTGACCTAGAAGATGTTTTTAAGGAAGCTACTTGGAGAGTATAAATAAGAGGCAAGGCTCTCTAATTTTAGATCACACTTGAGAATATTGAATATCTATAGGTGTCTGAGGTAACCAAAGGATATATAAGCCTATTTCAGATGGAAGGTGAAGAACATAAGGCTAAAATTCAAGGGAGGATAAATTCGTTTGATGATGCTTTCTAAGGTATGTTATTTATAGGTCATCTCACCATTTTCGCAATAAATTTTTTTCTAGAAGGATTCAGACCGTGAAATTACTATGCCATTGAGGAAACATATTCAAATATATATGGTAATTTTTTTTTATCTTGTGGGTTGTTTTATATTTTGAGTTACACTCCATGGAAAATAGGGTTTGTGGCTAGTCCTAAAACTAGTCTAAAACAAGTGTTTCGGGTAAAAATGTCATAACTTATTCATAACAGATCCAAATTAAGTAAGAAAAAATGTGTTGGTTAGATTACATTCTGTAGTACGTTGTGTAACATTTTCATATCCATTCAACAAATATTCCATGCGGGGCACACTCTACAATGTCGCTCTCTAGAATAAGCCAAAATTCAGTAGCTTACCATTTTTGCTATAACTCCTTTTCTGAGAGGTTCCAAGTAGTGACACCTGGAGGAATTGCATAAAACACATTGAAGAACATTGTGTATCATTTTAATATCTTTATTCATTACAGGTACATAGTTATGATTATTTCAATTTAGGGTTGATGACTAATCCAAAACTAGGCTCATGAGACTAAAGAAAAGTTTGATGAAAATGCTAGTCTCTTGTTGTTAAATTGAAGGAAGGTTTGCAGGTATGTGATCATATAAACCAGGTCTATTACATAGTTACAAATCATATTTGGATGATGAAATTGATGAGGGCATTTGGTTGAGGTACATGTTGGGTACATGGTTGAGACAAGTAGTTGATGAGTTGGCACATACATGAGGTGTATAGTTGATGATGTCGATACATATTGATGAGTCATAGTTGATTTGTAATTGACACATAATTGGTACATGGTTGGGTGCACTTGTTTATGGTACATGTCGATTACAAGTTGTTTGGTACAGGTTGGTGCATGGTTGATGCACTTGTTTATGGTACAAGTTGGTGCATGGTTGATGCACTTGTTTATGGTACATGTTGATTATAGGTTGTTTGGTACAGGTTGGTGCATGGTTCATGCACTTGTTTATGGTACAGGTTGATTATAGGTTGTTTGGTATAGGTTGGTGCATGGTTGATGCACTTGTTCATGGTACAGGTTGAGGTACATGTTGATGAATGGTTGATGCATGGTTCATGTTTATTGGTACATGTTTACAATGGTATATCTCACAGTGATAGTGTGATAGTGGTTCCAGGATTCCACTTCTACTTCAGGGTGGTTGGACGGGGCAAGGACAGGTAGTTGTAGTCACCTTCCAGTTGTATTCGGAGAACATAGGGGTTTGTATCCTTCTGCTGGTTGTAGCATGCGAATTGGGGAGTTGGAGCTTCCCTCAGGTTGTAGCCTGAGAAGCTAGGGGGTTGGAGCCTCCTTCCAGTTGCAGCTGGAAAACAAAGGAAGTTGGTGCTTCCAATGAATGTAATTCTTCAAGACATATAAGAAAAAACATTAT
>ML866931.1:0-12055 GCA_009831015.1 Picea engelmannii
CGGTCATTAAGGTATACCGTTAACAAACACGAGACAACCTATTGATAATGAAAGTAGGTATCAAGGCACCGAGTACATTCTTACAAGTGTGAATAAAGGCGTTGAGGTTGAACACTTGAAAAATCCATCGATCAGGAGACATCGATGTATTCCCAACTGTCGATGGCGGGAGAACCTGCCACTGATGACTGCAAGCCTCTAGGTACTCATAGGACTCTAGGTCTCGTTTCTAGAATAGATGAGTTGAAGTCAATGGAAGGAGACCCATTGAAAGGAGAGCATTGAGGCATCTCCCATGAGTCAACACAAGGTACAAAGCAATAGCTTGATGACTTGGAGGAACTTGGACAAAGAGGATGTTCATGAACCAACAACCATGTGCATCTTTCGCATGCACCAGATGCAAGTAGTGCACGAAAAAGACCCTCTAAATAGCATCTAATAAGGAAGACTATCGACAAAGGCAAGGAAACCACCAATAAGGCTAATGGCATCCAAGACACTGCACGAATCCCAATGTGTGAATAGATTTATTGTCATCGAACACAAGGGAAACCCCCTAGTCAACGACTAATGAGGAGTTATAGATTGTTGGGTTCAAGGTTACCTACCCATAATGAAAGTAGGACCAGGGTGCACGATAAGACTACAGCTTCATGTAACTCTAAGACACACTGAGGGTATGGTCGACATGCAAAGTCAAGAGTTTTGAGGAATGGTCGACATAGGCTTATAGACTTCCTTTGAACAAGACCATGAGACATATGGAGGACTCTTACAACATAGACTTGATGAGGAAACTTTGTGATGCAGGAGGCATCAATCAAACTCTCCATATGGACTGGAAGAATAACCAGTTAGAGGAGTAAACTCCAAGTAATGAGCTCATCTTCCTAAGGTCATGTTAAACCCAAACTTTGGATGACAAATGGACTCAAAAGTTTGTTGCTTTGTTCAAAGGCGACACAATTGTTGCCGATATAAGATAACATTCATTTCCCGCCCGTCTTTTTTTGTTTTTTCATAGGCAAATGAATGTTATGATACAGAGGAGGAAACAAGTGTCGTGAGTAAGCAACTTGTTCCAAACATCAGAACATACCTATGCTCAATGCAAGGAAGTGCATGTGGGGCATGGAAACTTGGTGGAACGTTTCCTCTTAGGGTACAAGGTGTCAAGTTGTAAAGGATATAAACATGGCTCTGCTTGGTTGGTGATGCAAATTGCTGAGGTAATAGGCTTATAACGAGAAAGCAGGAACCGACAATAGGCTCAATATTGCAAGCAGGAGGATGAAATTCAATTACAACTTAAATCCAAAGAATGTCCTTTTTCGTAAATTTAGTCCCCTATGCCCGAAAAAGTATAAAACAATACCCAGGAGAACTCTTCCAGCCAATGTTGACTAGAGCGTTCCTTTTTCGAAATTAGTCTACATGGTCTGAAAAAGGATTAAACTTACACCAAATAGACGTCCTTTCAAAGACATTTAACGAGTGTGAAAGAGACAAGTTCACTTGGCAATCTTTTCGCTTTTGAGAGAGTCGGAAAAGAGCTTAAACAAGACTCGGTGGGAGTCCCATAGGTAAAGGTCAGAATGCTTATGAGTAAGAATATGAGGTTCGAACGCAAAGTCGTATCTGAACTACAAGGGACTCCTTATCCTATGGAATAATATTTGCATGGGCACAAAATGGCATAAAGGTTCTAACTAGGGCACCCATGTTTGGAAAGCCTCTACCATTCAATAACGACACTTCTAGTAGCAGTACGAAGGTTCTGTGTCACTAATAAATGGGTTTGTACCTAAGGCATACAGATCATAGTCATAGGAAAATGCAAATATGCAAAATGGATTGAGAACCTATCCTATATGCTAGGGACAGAAAATACCTGCCGAAGACATGAACGAGCGATGTGATGCTAGAAACCACAAAATTCCTTCGACAAAACTACCAAAACCAACTCCTTCTAGTGCATTATTGGTCCACTAGGTCCAAAAATTAGCAAAAACTATATAACGTGGATAAAAAAAAATTCTACTAATAGTAAAAATAACCAATTTTACCATACCATTTGAGTTTTTTACCCACATAATGCATTTTGGACTATTGCCCACGATCTTCAAGTGTCGACTGTGGGAGATACGATCAACAAAATTGACAACCGTTTGGACCAAGTAAGTGTTCTTCCCCTCCTCTTTATTTCTGGTGGTTTAAGTTTCAAATTAAGTCCTCATTTTTTGAGCCTTTGAGGGCGCAACATACAAAATAGGGTGTACGCAAGCTATAGTTCATCGGGTTGTGTATATGGAGACATGTACGTGGGCAAAGCAAAGCTTGCCCATGTATATGTGGCCCTACACGCGACTGTTAACACTACAACCCGCATACAAGTCCGCAAACAATTATTTTGATGGATTTAACTCAAAAAATGGTTTTCCTTTTGCAAGTTGGTGCTTGAATGGAGAGAGAGGGAACATGAGGAGGTAGATGCAACAGTGGAAAGAGATGTGGGGGCACAAATAACTCTAAAAAGATGTGGCTTGTACAAATTTTGGGCTCTTAAAGGGTTGAGGGCTCAAGTGAAGTTACTCCAGATGCTAGTAAACTTCTGGGATCCAGAGACAGAGGCCTTCAATCTCGATGGGCAACCATTGAGAATTGAAGTAGATGACATTTATTTTCTCACAGGATTGTCTCGTTGGGGCGAGGTGGTGAATCTCAAATCCTAGGGGGATGGGGGTGTTATGAACATAGAGGATTACATTTTCACTCACTGTGTTGCAGACACAGACAAAGTAGGGAGCCAACTCCCCATCGAGGTGATCGAAAACCTAAGTTTGAAGATCGTCGTTCTTGTCCTTACACGAATCTTTGGGTCAGCCTTGTTGCACCAACCTTCAAGGCCACTCATGTTTTACGCAGTGGAGTGCTTGCGACCCATGGTTTATGATTGGTGTACCTCACAACTGACTAATAGGAAGAGTCAACTGACAGATTGCAAATAAGGGAGAAAGAGAAACTTTGGGTTTACAACTATCTTGTGTAGTTTTTTTTTCAGAGGGTTCCAGGTTTGAGCCCTAGAGTGAACATTATTCCACACGGACCACGTGATCCAACCATGTCACAGTGGATCGTCATGATGAGGCGGTTAGGAGGTGGTAGGGTGCCAACCCCCTACAATGATGAGTTCTACTTCTAGTGGCATTGATAGGTGATAGCCATAGACGACTACCCTTATGTTGGGATCGACTACAAGGGCGATCCAGATATGCCTCTACCACCAGGATCCGCCTACGATGATATAGGTATGAAATTTGTTTTGAATATTACATTTTTTTGTGTCTTTTCAAAAAATAAAAACGCAAATATTTTTGTATGGTATCAAGTATTAACAATTGGCTTGTCATGCAGATGTAGGTTTGCGACGACCAGACGGATTCCCACGACATTGGTGGAGGAACCGGGGAGATGAGCAGGTGGGAGGAGATGCAGATAGAGTGCTACAAAATGTGCAAGGGAACTTGTCTCATTTGACGCACATGAATCCTATGGTTCAGGGGGAGGATCTGCCAGAGGCTATGGATCGACAGGTGGTGGGTGTGCCCCGTGCGTTGGTGCGACTCTTCCAACGTCTCGCAAAAGCCATATTGTGCTATCATGACATGCATCAAACGCCACATGTGTAGATTCCATGGTCATTATATCTATCGACCATATATGTATTTTGAGGGTGTGAACTCCATTTTGTACTATGACGCCATATTTTTTAAAGAGATGGAATATAAAAACATTGGTCCTGGGCTTTACTTATATATGTTACAATGTGTACATTAGTGAACGTGTTTTCTTTACTTTAGTTATGTGACAAATGTCAATCTAAAACATAATTAGCATATGCATCAGATACATCAGATACATAATTAGAACTTCTAGGTATGTGATTATAAGTAATAAAATCAAAGTATCGTTCCAAAAGTCGTACTTAATAGCACATAGAATTGTAAGGGTCAAAAAGAACCACTTTGGTTTTGTTTTTTGAGTCACACCTTTGATCCTTACATCATTACCGTGACATATCACCTCTCAGTTGTATAAAAGGTTCTATTTGTCATCATCCATCTGTTTAAATGTCAAGTTAAAGATAGTTGTATGTGTTGCCAACTCACTACGAGAATTCACAACGTACTATAAGTACCTCACGCATTCAATTGCTATCATTGCATTTAAGAACCATGACAAAGAAGATTTCATTGTTTTCAGCACCATCTTTAACCAATTTTTCGGGCATCATGTCATTGGATCTCCTAACAGTCTCGTCGAAGTATGCAATTCTTGCTTGAATTAGATGCTGCGAGAACTGGTAGACAGGTGTTGCGAACTCATTTCCCGTAGCAAAGTCTTCTAAATATTTGATCATAACTTTTGAACGATGATGTGGGTTTTTATGAATTTTTTTGTGGAGGCAAATGATATTGGCATTGACCTGCTGACTGAAATTTAGCCCGACCCAGATTGGCATTTGAGAGATAAAATTAAAACACCAGTGTGTTGCGAACCCTCTATTCTGGCACTGTGAACTGGCTAAAGGAGAGTGTTGGAGGTTGGACTACTTGCAAACATCCTTGTGCAAATTCAAAGACATCAACATCAAGCCTAGATCCACCTAATACTCCATGAGACTTTTCATCATGTTTGAGGGTTGAGAAAGGGGTTTTGGTTGGTTTTCATATTGGTGTTGTGAACTGTTCCATTCGGTTGTCGTCTATTTTCGAATTCATTTCCCTCATGCTCTGAACCTTGCGCATTAAGCCCCATCACCTATAATACCTCATATAGCCTTCCCACTACTCATAATTCATTTGCTCCACTGATATTCCTAGTGCTGTGAACTCTCTATTCTAGCTTTGTTGAAAACCTTCTTCTGCATAGTCTGCAAGATCAAATTTAAAGGAGTGGCTCTACACCCATCTCAGCTTGGATTTTATGATTGATCAACTATTGAATTAGGTTTAAAGATTGCATGCATTATCATGTTGTTAAATGATACCTGTGTTGTCACAAAAAACCTTGTTTTAAGCAGAGAATTCATAGGTGTCTTCCTCTTATTGTAAACTCCAGTTGCCTTTCTCTATATCTCATGTTTGAAGAATGCCTTGTCTCATTCTTGAATGTGCCTAAGTGAGTTGTTTAAAGCTTTGTTTAACGCTGACCTATTGAAAACATTTCTATCATCAAATATCCTAATCTCATGTTTTCCTTCTTCTCACACATCTAACTGCCATGAAAAACTCATAACTGCCATTGATTGATGGATTCATGAACAACATAGGATCTGTTGTAGCTTGCCCATTAAATCATTGTCCACTGTTTAAGCAAATCTTTATCTATTGCAGAAAGGATCTTTGTATAATGGATGTTCTTCCTTTTGCCATATTCACTATGATTTTATTCATCATTATATATCCCTTTTGTCTGATATACAGTTTGATTGCCTTTGATATGTAGGATGTCATGACTCCATGACCAATGGAATGCCTCTGCAAACATTTTGTTGCCATCTCCCTTTCTTTCCCAATCTTGTTGATCCACCTACTCAAACCAATTTAATCCATTTATATTCTAATGGGTACTGGGCTTGCATTTACAACAGTCTAAGTGTGACTCTCAGTGCTAATATTTTTGGCGTCGTTGTCGAGGATGGAAGTGAAGAAATCTTCCCTAGGAGAACGACAATGATCAGATCCATCTCTTGATGGTAGATAGGAGTAGGACACAAACTTGACTGCAATCTTCTACCTAGCGACTCCAACTTCATCATAGATGAATCTATGGGTGACTCCATTGGTTTGAAATGGACAAGATTCTTGCTCAGAGGTATGAATTTTGTGATTTCTCAAATATATCTGGTTTTCCAAACCAGATATATTTGAGAAATGAATATATCTTCCTATGTTTAGAAATGAATGGGAAGGTTGCCTTCCTATGTTTAGAGGGGAATATTGGGAAATGCCAACTGAATGTTTACTATATTTTCACGAGTGCATACTTAAGCTGAAAGTTATACATGAAGATGTCATTTTCAAAATGTTTGCATACTCTTTAGATGGAGCAGCTTGTGATTGGTGTATATCACTCACGGTTGCTTGTATTAGCTCACTAAGACATTTTCATGTTGCATTTCATTTGTTTTGCAAAGAGAAATTTTCAGCTGATTTCATTTATCAAGAATGTTGTTATAAATTCGATTTGTTGAGTAAAGGATCACATAGTCATAAAGAGTATACTGCAGTAGAAGACACTTTTCATAATGATCAAGAGGTTGATGATATTCAAAGTGATAGCCAGAATGTAGATACTTTTGACATTGTATCAAATGTATCTATTGTTTTAAGTTGTCATGAAAATCAAACTTTTTCCTTTGAGTATTCAAATGATAATGAGCAGATCGATATATCAAAATGTGACAGTTTTGAATCTAAGCCACAGGAATACAATGAAGGAGATAAGGAAGAATTGTAGCAGTAGTTATAATTCTCTTTATCACCTATCGATGACCAGGAAACTCCAAGGATCAATGAGGAAATGTCTATCATTTCTGTACCTGCACTTGCAAAAGACATCAAACAACATATGAGTAGTTGTGAAGTATATGAGGATCATCATTTTATCGATGAATCGACCTTCACAGAGGAGCAAGATAGTTTTCTTAACCAACTAGAAATGTCTTGTCATAAGTTTCATTGTCCTGTGGATTTTTACATAGAGTTATATTTTTCAAAAGTTTTTAATGATCCAGTTGTTGGTATGATTTCAGATCATAGTTGTAAGTATCCATTGCTTATTAACTTCTTGCTGCAAGCTTCATATCACTTGAAAATTCTTTCGAACAGTTGCATGGAAGGAGTTATTTTCATCAGTTCGATACTCACTTAGCTACATTGGAAGTATGACTTCCATTAAGCAAAGAAGCTCAATTGGATAGATTAGTGTAGGAATGTATATAAATAAGCTTGTTATGCAAGCATTTGGTTTGTAGTGAGTGTTTTTCAGTTTTCAATCAATGATCAGAGGCGCTCTCATGGCATAGACATAGTACATATTGCAGAGATGGAATGGATAAGGCATTGGAACTGCATGTTCTTGGCAGCTCACAGGGAGCATGCCATCCCCTGTGGAACCAGATGTTAGCACATATAATTGTTAGGGTAAAAAAGAACCACTTTGGTTTTGTTTTTTGAGTCACACCTTTGATCTTTACATCATTACTATGGCATATCACCATTCAGTTGTATAAAAGGTTCTCTTTTTCATCATCCATTTGTTTAAATGTCAAGTTAAAGACAATTGTATGTGCTGCCAACTCACTAGGAGAATTCACATCGTACTCATAAGTACCTCACACATTCAATTGTTATCATTGCATTTAAGAACCATGACAGAGGAGATTTCATTGTTTTCAGCACCATCTTTAACCATTTTTTCAGTGATCATGCCATTGGATCTCCTAACAGTCTCCTCGAAGCATGCAATTCTTGTTTGAATCAGGCGCTACGAACTCATTTTTTGTACCAGAGTCTTCTAAATATTTGATCATAACTTTTGAACGACGATGTGGGTTTTTTTGAATTTTTTTGTGGAGGCGAATGATATTGGCATTGACTTGCTGACCAAAATTCAGGCCGACCTAGTTTGGCATTTGAGAGATAAATTTAAAACACCAGTGTGCTGTGAATTGGCTGAAGGAGAGTGTTGGAGGTTGGACTGCTTGCAAACATCCCTGTGCAAATTCAAAGACATCAACATCAAGCCTAGATCCACCTAATACTCCATGAGAGTTTTCACCATGTTTGAGGGTTGAGAAAGGGGTTTTGGATGGTTTTCATATTGGCATTGCGAATTGTTCCATTATGTTGTTGTCTATTTTCAAATTCATTTCCCTCATGCTTTGAACCTTGCTCATTGAGCCTCATCACCTCTAATACCTCATCTAGCCTTCCCACTACTCAGAATTCATTTGCTCCACTGATATTCCCAGCACCGCGAACCCTCTGTTCTGGCACTATGAACCATATGCTGCAAATTCAGCGTTGCGAACCCTCTATTCTAACTTTGTTGAAAACCTTCTTCTGCATAGTCTGCAAGCTCAAATTTAAAGGAGTGGCTTTGCACTCATCTCAGCTTGGATTTTATGATTGATCAACTGTTGAATTAGGTTTAAAGATTGCATGCATTATCATGCTATTAAATGATACCCGTTTTGTCATAAAAAACCATGTTTTAAGTAGAGAATTCACAAGTGTCTTCCTCTTATTGTAAATTCCAGTTGCCTTTCTTTATATCTCATGTTTGAAGAATGCCCTATCTCATTCTTGAATGTGCCTAAGTGATTTGTATAAAGCTATGTTTAGCGCCGACCTTTTGAAAACATTTCTATCATCAAATACCCTAATCTGATGTTTTCCTTCTTCTCACACATATAACTTCCAATAAAAACTCATAGATGTCATTGATTGATGGATTCATGAACAACAAAAGATATATTGTAGCTTACCCATTAAATCATTGTTCATTGTTTAAGCAAATCTTTATTTATTGCAAAAAGGATCTTTGTATAATGGATATTCTTCCTTTTGTCACATTCACTATGCTTCTACTCATCATTATATATCCCTTTTGTTTGATATATAGTTTGATTTCCTTTGATCTGTAGGATGTTATGACTCCATGCCCAATGGAATGCCTCTATAGACATTTTGTTGCTCTCTCCCTTTCTTTCCAGTCTTGTTGATCCACCTACTCAAACCAATTTAATCCATTTTAATTTTGATGGGTACTGCGCTTGCACTTACAGCAGTCTAAGTGTGACTCTCAGTGCTAACAGTACCTGTAGGAATCGTCAGAGTAGAGTTAGGGTTTCACACACGGTAACTGTCATTTAACTGACATACAACTAATTGGGAGTCCAGGAAAACCTCTAAAGGCCGAGCACCATGTGAAATGGCATCACATAATAGTTCTATAATGATGTTATACTCAGCCACATTATTTGTTGATGGCTCCAGACAAACGCCACCTAAAAACACCAGTTGTCCCTCGAGTGAGTAAATGATCCAAGTGGCGGAAGCCAAGTTCCATGTATGACGACTGACACCGTGTGCAAATCCTAAGAAAACTGAAGACTCCGTTGACATCTGCCAACCAAGGGAAAACCTAATAAGCAAGTTGGTGGCACAACGATAAAGATATATATACATTAAGATACACTAGTATACAAAGATTCACGCCCAATCTTCAGGGCTCAAGCGTAATATATTTTCAGGTAGAGCCCATTTATGGGCTCAGCCAACATATTAAAAATCTTCATAATCCTCTAATTCATAGGCTTCTTTTTCTAAAACACGTCGCATGATATAAGGACCGTCCCACATGGGGTTGAACTTGCTTTCCCCCAACGATTCTTTGGCTTGGTCATATAAGAGGACCAAGTCACCCTCAACGTACTATCGAGGACAAACAAACCTATCATACTAATCCTTAACACGTTGTTTATTCGCTTCGATAGTCGTAGAGGCATCTCGACGCTGCTCATCTAGGTGCTCTAGGTGTATGATGCGTTCTTCGAGATCAAAAGTGTCAGGTAGGAGCTTAATTGCCAATTTAAGGGAAGGGATTTCACATTCAATCGGAAGGATCGACTGCACACCGTGTACTAACTGAAAAGGAGAAAAACCGATGGAAGTCTTATCTGAGTTTCGATATGCCCAAAGCGCAGGGTAAAGCATTAGATGCTAGTCATATTTATTCCAACTGACAACTTTTTGCAAGATGGTCTTGAGAGATTTATTCACAACATCTACTTGTCCATTTTCCCAAGGATAATAAGGGGAAGAATGACAGTTCTTAAACCCCAGTTTCGATGCTAACTCCTTCATCATTTCATTCTGAAAGTGATTGCCATGATCAATGATAATCTCCTTTGGGATTCCGAACCGGGCTATAATTTGGTTGAACACAAAAAATGTTGCAGTCTTACCATCATATTTAATGGTAGGCATGGCCTCTTCCCATTTAGTGAAGTAATCCACGACCACGATAATATGTTGATGCCCCCTAGCCGAATTTGGGTTATAGTCCATAAAATCCACCCCCCACTTGGTAAAGGGACGGACGGTGATGACTAGGTGAAGAGGGGCTGGATGCGAGCACATTTTCCAAGCAAACACCTGGCAAGGGTGACACTTCTTGACCGCTTCAATACAATCTTTAAAAATTGGCAACCAAAAATAACCATCTCATAGTATTTTTTGGGTTGTCACAAGCCCAAATAGATGACCACCACAAGCCCCACTATGATAGTAATTAAGTACGGACATAGCTTCCTCGTGAGTCAACCAACGATGCAAGATATTATCTACTCCTCAACGATACAAAGTGTCGCCGACAATAAGGTAGTTTGATGTTGTATACGTCGTCGATCGTTTCTCGACAGATGTTGGGGTAACTTCAAGGTTTGAAGATAGATAAAAATTGTCTCCATAACAGGGGTTCGAAGACAAGATAAGGAAAATATGTTCATCCACAAATGAATCGTCATGAATGACATCCTCATCTAGTCGAGGGAAGTCTGATATCAACTTGGCAAAAACTAGCAATTTCTTAGATTTCGCCGAAGCAAAATCGAGGTCAGATTCTTGCAAAATAACAATCCACTTATTGTATTCCCCCCCTATGATACGCCTAGTAAGGACGTATTGAAATGGATTGATATCAACAACTACGGTAGTTTTGCAAAGCAATATCTAATGCCATAATTTTTTAACCGCATGTACGACAGCCAAGGCTAGCTTCTCAACGTGAGAGTACTTAAGTTTAGGACCGACTAAGTGTTAGGGACCTAACCCTTCACATAGGTAGAATAATATATTTCGATGCAATAAAGGTCAATATCAATAAGGCCTAACAATAAGGAAGAATAAGTCCAATGTAAGAAGACCTAATAGAAACTTTCGCTTCTAGAAGGATCTTCCTCTAGATGGTTCTTTTGATAGACATATTTAGTATAAATATGAGTCGAGGGTATGATAACTTTTGTCTTGGATATTATTGTAATAGAGATCTGCTCTGCTGGAGGTTGCCCCCTCGAAGAGTGATCCAGATTATTTTCAGCACGAAATGAGAGCAGAGATATAATAAAGAAATGCACAGAGATATTGCAGATATTCAATAATATAACAAAAATGTATCAAAGATGCAACCATAAACACAGATATACAGTAATACACAATTTCTATTAATCAGAGAAATGTACGGAGACTGTAAAAATACAGAGTGAAAGACTCGCTAGAATAGTGGCAGCTTATCTCTAAGAAGAGATGTGACGGCTACTCGCATTCGCAAGAAGATGATTACAATGAGGCTCTGAAGGCCCTTTTACAATAAACGGGAATGCCAAAAGTCCTAGACATCCAAAAACCTAACCCTAGGAGATGAAGCGCCAAAAGTCATGTGGGCCCCGTTTGGGTAAGTGAGTACATCAACTTCCCGGGGTCGTAACTTTTGCATACGATCTCCGTTTTAGGCATGTGATAGATCGTTGGAAAGGTATTGTCGAGGAGATTCATTTTGGGGGCTCCATCATGCCTTTGGCTATCATTGAGAACCTCAATCTTGAAAAACCTTCATTTGGACCCTCAAAATGGCCCCGAAAGTTAAAACCTGCTAAAAATAGTAAATTGCCAAAATAGCCAGAAAAATTGTTCTGAGCCATTTGGAAAAGGTGGGTGGCCACTGATATCCACCTGGATCAAAGAGGCAAGTGAGCATTGCTCTCAGTAATCAAAGTGCTCTTTCTGGTGTTATTCTGGTATCATTTTGGTATTATTGTGGTGTTGTTATGGTTATATTGTTGTTCATCTGCCATTTCTAGATATTTATTTATGTTCTGCATAGTTTTTTATATCTAGAATATCACAAGTGGTATCATAACACCTTCCTCGACAGAAAATTGTGGGTTAATTTTTTTCAGGGTAGAGACGTATTCCAACATCTT
>ML866931.1:20899-31978 GCA_009831015.1 Picea engelmannii
GTTCCAAGTAATCCTCGTACAAAACTTTCACCATCTCCGACATAGCAAGGAAAGTTTTCCGGAACTCTTTCTCATCCTGAGAAAGCCCTTCTTCCGATGCCATCTTCTCGCTGTGAGAAGCTCTCTTTCTCAATCCAATTAATCGATTCTCTGCAACAAGCTCGCCTTCACCACGCTGTAGCTTTTCCCTAGTTAACATGCAAAACTCAAATCCAAATGTCAACTAACTCTGATACCACTTGATCCGTAGGATCTTTTAATGATTGTGGTTGAGTTTTTAATTGCATGCGTTAATTATCCAATTGAGAAGCTTAATGAAAGAATGAGGAAAAGAGAGGAATTATGACAGCCATATACATATATGCAGATCTGAAATGAAGTAATAAACAACAAACCATAACAAGAGAATTGAAAACGGAGTTCGACACAACGTTGCCTACGTCTCCGGGCCTTTGTCTCTGTGGGGGAGGCTTCTTTATTTCTGTTCAAAAGCTCAAAAGTACATCTCAACAGTGCCAATTGGCTACAAGACTGATCTGGTCATGTTCTTCCAGATCTCTAGAATCCAGCAAAGAAAACAACACGCAAAACGGATGTCCGGAGCTCCCAGAAATGGCCCGCAAGCGTCTGCTCCTCAATAGCTTCCCTGCATAAAAATGGCTTTGGCTTGGCTTCCCTTCAACATAACTCTGCTCTAACTGTCCTCCATGGCCTCAAACAGGCCTAGTTTTTATAGATCTGAAGTTGGTTATCCATTCCCAACTTCCTCCCAAAATATGGCCTCCAAAAATGCACAATATCTCCCAAAAATGGATAAAATCCATTAGTTACAGGCATAAAATCAATTAAAATCCCAAAACATTGGAAAAAAACCACTTTTGTACAAAAATATGGGTATAAGCCCCCTTTGTCTGGCGCACGCCCCCTTGGCAGGGTCACATGGGGCCATGTGGCCGAGCGCTAGCCCCTCGGGCTATGCGCTGGCCCTTCCCATGCGCGCTAGCTCCTGGTCCTGAGGCATCGACATAGGTCCATGGGCTATAAACCATAACCCCCGCGCCCTTAGCTCCCGGTCCGTTGGCGAGGATAGGACCGAAACCCCATACCTTCGTGCTTTTCCTTGGCTCCTGGTTCTCGTGGGCGGTCCAGTCGTATGTCAAGTGTCGAGGGCTGGGGCTAAGCCCCAACCCTTTCCCCCTCCGAAACTCGATTCCATTCAATTCAAATAATTATTTTAGCATATAGTTGTTAAGAACCAATCGAGGGCAGGTTGGCTAGCCTGGCCGTGCCAGTCCATACGCTATGGGAGGTCGAGGGTTCGACTCCTGTGGACTCCAACCAATTTTGCATAAACCGGAGGGCCAACCGCAGGGTGCCACGTGGCAACCCATGACTAGGCCACGTGGCACCTTCATATTAGTCGAATACGATGCCACTTGTCGAGCACCGAATGGTCCACATGTTTGCCACGTACCCTGCCACCTGCCAGCCTGTATCTGCCACGTCAGCCTGCTGACGTGATCCCGTGCCACGTGTCACCCCTACAGTGGTGACACGTGTCATCCTCGGACTGGTCCAGTTGCATGTCGTACACCACATCACCTGCCACATGTCTTCTCCAGGAGCTTCCACGTCAGCTGTACGGTCGTATGACCTGTACAGTCAGCATGCCACGTGGCACTGTACGGACTGTACAGTCACCCATTTTTTTTTCCTGTTTGGGTTTTCGGACAAAATGCGATATCTTTCGCATATGAAGCCCATTTGACGAAGTAAATATATGGCCAGAATCAGGAAGACAAGACGAACACAATGGCATTGGTTTCGTCGGATTTCGAGCACTTTCATTTTTGAGCCTTTTTGAGCCCTGTTAGGCTCCTGGATCCGATTCTGGATCAAGATCTAAAGTCGTCATGTTCGATCCTAACAAGTTCTGGGAGGAAGTAAGAGAGATGATGCATATTATCCCATGGCATATCAGGACCATTCATGGCCTCTAAGATGTCTTCATCTGAAGGTAAAGTATCATCAAGGAAATCGTGTGAACAAGACGATGAGGTGGATCATATGGGCTATAGAACGGGATCCTCCTCTTCCGTCTGCGAGGAGACAGGTTTCGGGTCAATAGTAGAGTCAAGAACAGTTTGATACACAACCTCTACTACTGATAGTGGGATTGTCATTCCAATATGTGACTGACCTTCACAGGACATGGTCAGGGAAGGTAGGGTCCAAGGATCATTGAAATACGAAGTGTGGAAAGGAACAAACCTCATTGATGATGAGGACCTACTGGACATGGCATAAATGTGATGAATTAGTTCCATGAAGTCAAAGGTACCCATAAGGGAGGAATACATTTCGACACCAATATCCTCATTTGTCGGCTGAGAATTATCGATCACTGGGATCAAAGGTCCAACTGATGCATTAGGACTAGCATACACAAAGGATAACTGATCAATCGTCACTATTTTCCCTTCGTGAGGAAAACATAAAGTGTGAAAAACAGAAGACACAACCGCGGTCATGGCATAAGTCCAATTACGCCCTAGTAATAAATTATAGTCAAGGGGCGCATCAATCACCTCGACATCCACCTCCACTGTCTTTCCACCTAACTGGACTAGAAAGGCAGGAAGAATTCTGTGGGGTCGGAAAGAACGACTATCAAAAGAGGTCAACATGCTCATAGATTGAGAGAGAGTTGGAGACCAATGAATTTCCAACAGGTTAGGGACATCACGCATGTTGCAACACCTTCATCAATAACAATGCATTTGATGGTATACTTCATGTAATCCACATGGATTTGAAAGGCCATCTGGTAAGTCAAGTGAGGATTAACATCTGTGACGTCAAACTTTATAACCTTTGAGCCACACAGGTCTAGAGCTCCTAAATCAGATAACAAGGTATTCCTCTGTGAAGGACACGTCCAAAGCACCTCCAAAGCCGACATCGCACAAGGGGTTTGACCCAGATCTTTGACAATCGAATAGTTATGGGCATCTCTGTCATTAGGATTGTGGGCATAACATTTCATTACTCCTTTTGGGATACAAGGCAGAGGCTCTATATTTTTGATCTGCAAAGGTGTTTTCGGAGGAGGGGGAGACTCTGGACCTGGAACAGTCTGTGAAGACCCGTAATCATGAGATCGAGTGGCTACATCAATCTGAGACTTGACCATATTAATGTATAGACGGTCACCTTCATGCACCGAGGGTTTTTGATTCCCACTCGACGCATTTCTGGTGCTCGAAGCCATGTGTTGATTATGCGGAAACAAATTAGTCAGCACAGTGGGTGGTTGAGATAAGAGCCTCGAGGCTTCCTCAAGTTTGGGGCACAAGTGGGTGAAGTGATCATCTTTACAAAGTTTACAAGGAAACTTCACCTTTTGCTTTTCTTTCTTTCCCTCACCAACATTATTACTCAATCTATCATTGTTAGCATTGTCCTTGGGTTTGTTATTTTTGTTTCTCCCACCCTTACGATTATTACCTCATCCTTTCTTTCTATTCCCTCCTGGTTGTCAGTTACCATTTGGGTTGGTCGATGAATGTATAGAATGCACATCCACCAACTGAGTGGGAGTAGAGGATGAAGACGAATCTTGTCATGCTACATACTGGCTTAGAGACAACTCCTTCAACTGATTCGTCACCAAGTTTGTAGACTTAGTATTTGCAGAGCCTATGATGCCATGAGCACGAGGCCCGAGCTTTTTTCTAGGGTCATAATTGGATCGCGGTGCATCAGGAAGAATTTCATATAACATCCCAGATTGAGCATATATGAGGTCCAATTGCTGGGCTTTGGAAATAACTTCTTCCTTAGATGTTACTCCAGATGTAGAAACATCCTTCGAAATATAAGGCGATAAAGACTTAAGGAACCATTCCAACGAGAACTATGGAGGAATGTAGGCTTTAATCAACCTCTTCCATCTACACCACTCTTGGATATGGTCTGAGATATGTGTGGCTTTATCCTGGCGGAGGGCCGACATAAGTTCTGTGACGACATCGTAATGAATCAACAACTGGAAGTGGTTGAGAAAGACCAAAACCATCTGATTAAAATTTCTGTATGTTCCCCCTGGTAGCTCATTGTACCATTTCACTACAACCCCTGTGAGGGTGCATTGAAATAGTCTCAGACGAATATAATCATCATTAAGAGAATTAGAAGAGTACTAAAGATGAAAAGTAGTAACATGATCACCCAAATCCTCACCAATCTTGCCGTTGAATTTCAGAATGTTTGAAGGAAGCTTGCTGGGGATGGGGGGCCATGACGGATCGTGACGCACTGGGTCATTCATTAATCTCAACAAATCTAGAAAATTAAGCGTGGCCAGAAAAGGAAGTCAGGGTTGCGACATCTAAGCCCATGCTCCTGGAAAATATTGGTGTTGAGGGACTGTAGACCATCCAGGGTTCTGGTATACATCATGGCCTCATCTGATATGGTAATATCCTCCTCCAAACTGATTCATAAGAGGTTGAGTGGGCACCATACCTGTAGGAACAATATAATGAGGGTTATAAACATTTCCCCCAACTGGAGTGGGTCCAGGCTGGGGGGTTTCCTATAGCATGAAACTGACTCCCTCTAGGTGGAAATCCGGAGGATAGAGGTGGATTCATCATACCAAATGTGTTGGTCGGAATCTGTGTGGAGGAGGAAGGTGGAAAGGACAAAATATAAGAGGTGTCTTGTTTGCACGGTTGAGTACTCCATCCAGGAGCATTGAGACTAGGATTAGACCTGAGAGGGAAAGGAGGATGGCTTCCAGCTGTAGGAATCATTTGGGGAATATGAGATCCACCAAACACGAGTGGAATATGCAAAGGAACCATGCCCCTAGGTCCAATACTAGGATTTGCATTATTTGTTGGAATGGAAGATGAAAGTTTCAATGTCATATTCGGCATACCAAAAGAGAAAGGGTTAGAGACCGAAGGTATGGACTGAGCATTGTATCCAAGCATACCAAAAAGAGACTCAAACAGGTTCATTACTATGGGTTGAGTAGCAACCACATGTTGGATATGAGTGATGACGGGAACCTCCGACACTACAACCGTAGTAGTTGAAGGAGTCCCATTAACCACATAAGGTATAGGAGTCGAGGGACTCCCAGTGTCTTTTGAACTAGACTCAATACTAATAATTGTATAATCAAAATTCCGGTAGGTGGAGGTATGTGTACCACATTTAATAACTTTACGCCTTTTAGAGGGAAAATACTCAAGATGCGATGGTAAATTTAACAAATAGAGAGACCTGCGAGGAACCTGGTCTGGCTCCACGATGACTCAAGCCTTGAGATATAAAAACAAATCCTATGGCCAACTAACAATCAAAGAGCACACGAAAATAAACAAAAATGCCAAATGCACAGAAACATGATATAGTAGTTGAAAAGGGGCCTCCCTCACTAGAGTAGGTATGCCTCGCCCAAGAGGGGCCCGAGTCTCCCTTCAAAACATTGGAGGTATCATACTTAGTTATAAGGGCCCTCGTGGGCTTAACAACGCAGTCGATCAGATCCCCCCAGAGAAATAATCCTCCATAGAGGCTTTGTGTTGTCCAACCCTTATCTGAATCAGGGTACCTATAGAATAACCCATGCAAGTAACCTATGTGGCTACCTATGTCAAGCAACTAGAGCCACCACAATGAAACCAATGCGGAGGCGAACAATCGTAAGTCAGGTCCACCGTATGAGCAGTGTAACAAAGCCTGAAATTTTAAAAGCACCACCTCTCACAGAGGTAAAGGTACTAGCAAGACCCCAAATATGAATAGATCCCTAGAAATATCTATGACGCTAAGAAGGTATTAGAGGGATATCTCTGCAACCAACTTCGCGCGACCTTGTGCTTAACTTTGGTATGAGTGGAGCGTCCTGGCGTCATTAATTACACAATGGATTTCACCACTCCCTGGTCAGACACATATGTTGAGTTTAATAGCCTTGGAGAAGTTTACTCACAGAATCCTATTCCAAGGCCCTATATCCTATGCTTGTTTGTGTACTCTGAAAAATAAAATCGTTTCTAATCAATTTTAGTTAATCAACGTTACTTTTAATGGCTTTGTTTACTCAAGAGATGTGGTCATGAAACTGATGATGTTATGACTCAACATATAAAATAAATGAATATAAACAAAGTGCTAAGTCCTAATCTTAAATTCTCAAAAGATGGTAAGCTTTTTTTAAAATGCAACTTTCAATTCAACTTCTACAATTTTAATAAAATGCAATCTTTCCATATATATCAAGATCAATCCTAAGAACCCAAAAGAGCAAATACCATAATGCAAAATGAACAATTTGTTTTTGTATTTTCGATATAAAGAAACGAAAATGCAAGGACTGAATAATAGCTTGATATATAAACCCTACTACAAGCAAAAAGAGACAAGCCAACCTGGATACCAAGAAGCGAACACTTTAGACCAAGATGAAAGGACAACCAATGAAAAATATGATAAGAAAGAAAACTGCCCAAAAATTCAACAATTAAAAGGTTTCCTATCACTCTGTAAACACTCAACAACTAGGACAGAGATCCAAGAAGACTCAACAACCAACTAAACTCACCCAACAAACACCAAACTCAGTTAGTAAGCAAAAAAAGTTGATGTATGCGACTGTTTAAGAAAAACTAGCCTATGTACGCACCCTACAGAAGGACATCTCACGTATGTATGCATCTGTCAAGGGAAAACTCGCGTATATGTATTAAAACACTGCTAAGGGAAGGATAAGGCCAAGAAACTCAGATACAAAGTAAAAATAGGTTGTCAAGCAATCAGACGACAAGGAAACTCAAGCTAACAGAGAGCAATCGAAGGAGAAAAACACTCCAAACCCCAAAATAGAAGATTCACTCCCCAGTATGGTCGTTAATTTTGTTACGTGGAAAATCACTCTATGCCATGGGGTAAAACACAATAGACGGAATAATTGCAGTAATCAACTCTAGTCTCAAGTATGCTATATAAATGAAGATGCTAACAAGACAAGATAAAGAGCCTACCTCATCGAGACGTTCGATGAAGACCATCGTTGAGCATGCAACTCAAAGCTTTATAGCTACAACTTGTCCTCAACAACCAAGATACGCAAGCATATGGTGATAATATATAATGCTAGCATATAAAATAGCATAATCCATTAAGATACATGACAAATACGCCCATGGAATAATAATTCAAATATTTGCAAGATATCAATTGGATGAGAAAAGAGTATTTCTATTAAGATAATCAACTGAATTATACAAGTGACAAACTTCCATGTTGGCACATCTCAAAACCAAGAAAACTAAGTCCCTTCCAATTGGGCCTCCACCACTTCAATCCTCCACCAAAGGAAAGCTCATATACGAGAGACAATGAGGTTCTCCATCAAAGAGGGAAGAGCTTGGGGGTTGAACAATATGTTCATACTTTCAAGGATAAAGGGATGCAGACTCATTGTGAAGTGAAATTTCTCCAGAGTATCTTTGCTCTCAAAAGTTGAATTCTCTCTTCTTCCGCTACTTGGATATGGATCAATTTATAGCCTTCAAATGGAACTGAAGGGTCGAGTCAGAACGTTTCCAGTATATGGAAGGTCAAGGATAATGGATCTCGTGGCATGACATGGAAACCCGACACAATTTTTAATTTTGAGCACCGAACCCGATGTATGCGGGCTATAATGGTGCAACTTGCGTATACGCATGTTGTCTAACTGGTAGGGCATGTATATGTAACATTAGTTGAGGCAAAATTAGTTGTAACACCTTGTGCACAAAACATATGATTTTATGCATTAATACCCTCTGGAATGTTCTGCACATACTTCTTTAAACTTCAGAAGTATAAAGACCAACTTTACAACACAACCCACAAGACATTTTCTTTCAAAAAAATGGAAAGTAACAAAGCCATGCAAACATAGAAAGCCTACTAAATGGATTTGTGAGAAAAACTTACCTAAAAACTATGTCCACAACTCTAGTACTATGTTCACTCAGTTCCCCTTCATTGTTCTAATCATGTTATTCCCTCAATTTGACAGATCTGTAAGAAACAATGCTCAGTTCGCCTTCATTGTTTGGATCAAGCAATTCCCTCAATTTGTCTACTCCCAATTTCGAGTTTTCAGATGGATAATTGTATTCTTGATGTGTGTGTGTGATGGAGCTAACTTAGTGTAATTGTTCAAAGTGTGATTGCGTCGACTGGTATTTTTTTTAATTTTTTTTTTATGTAACATTATGTACGTATACAACAACATCTCTCCCATATTGGGTTGTAGAACACCTCTTAGTGCAGTTAAGATTGGAAGTTTATATCTCAACCTATACAATATTAATCGTTTTGTTATGAAGTGCATATTGTTAACCTTATGTAAAAGTCACATAAGCACCCTTTAACATTGAGTGTTAAAAGAGCAAGAAAGATAAAAATAGACATTAAAATACAGGAGTAAGTGAGAAGATGCTATAGAGTAGGTGAGAGGATTCTATAGAAGCTATAGATATTATAACATTATACTATGTCATTGATTTAGATAAAGGAGTAGAACTAGCAAGGAAATTCTTAAGAGCTATAATGTTGGAAGATCAAATCATTTTTTTTTTGGGATATAAAGAGTACATCATTAAAATCCATAAAAACTCCAAAGTTGTCACCGTTGAGGATGATTAATATAATCAAATTGTATTAATTTTGCCCACTCGGTGTAATTGAGGTATTCAATTGATGGATGTCAAAAGTGCCTTTGTAAATGGAGATTTAGAAGAGCCATATACACAATAACACCAAAAAAAGATCTTAAAGCTTGGTTTTAAATAATATGTGATTTGTTCAAAACAAATGCATATAAAAGCATATCATTGAATCCAAATAAACTAATATATACAGTAAATGTGAAAATGACATAATGGATGTGCTTGTGTATGTTCAATATATAATGATTACATGGAACATTACAGGAATGGTCGTTGAACTAAGTGATTAGCTATATAAATAGATTTCACAATTTCAAAAGCCAATGAATGCTAAATGTTTATATTTAGACAACAATTACATGATACATAAGTTCAAAATCAAAAGATGATAATGTTATAATCGATGTATCACATTATAATATGACATTATAATATGGTTAGAATTTAGTAGAAGTACAAGGAAAACAATACTAGCTACTCAAAACTAAAAGAAATTGAGTTTGAATATAGTAGGCATTACGATGCCATTAGGCGTTAAAATTTTGTGAAAAAACTCAAAAYTTAGAGGGTACATTTTCACTATATATTTCTATAGTAGTAGTAAAAACATTGCATGCAAATTGGAATTGAAAGCTTTGCATGTCAAGTGAATTGTTTTTCAGAGTGAAACATATTTTTTTTTTCTTTTTTCTTTTCAGTCTTCAATGAACTGTTACGAGGAAAATCTCTCTATGGTATGGGGTAAACCACAATAGACGAAATGACAAGCATAAATCAACTATAATCCYRAGTATKCTATATAAATKAAATGCTAGCAAGACAAGGACARGAGCCTACCTYGTCCAGACGTTCGATGAAGACCACCRTTGAGCACAAGACTCAAAGCTTTATACCTGCAACTTGTCTTCAACAACCAAGATGCACAAKCATAGGGTGATAATATATAATGTTAGCATAATCCATTAACATACATGACAAATACGCCCATGGAATAATAATTCAAATATTTGCMAGATATTAATTGGATGAGAAAATATAATTTCTATTAAAATAATCAACAAAAGTACATAGGTGACAAAATTYTGTAATGCCACATATCGGAACCGAGAAACTAAGTYCCTCCAGCTAGGCCTCCACCACTTCAATCCTCCACCAACGAAAAGCTCATATAAAGGAGCCAATGAGGTTCTCCATCACAAAGAACGAAGAGCTTGGGGGTTGAACAAGGAGTTCAAACTTTCAAGGATAAAGGGATGTAGACTCAATATGAAGTGAAATTTCTCCATAGTGTCTTTGCTCTCAAAGTTGAATTGTTGAATCTCCTTCAAGGCTTGGATATGACTCAATTTATAGCCTTCAAATGGAACTAAAGGGCCGATTCAAGGCGTTTCCAGTATATGGAAGGTCCAGGATCATGGATCTCATGACATGGCATGGCATAGAAACTTGACATTATTTTTAATTTTGAGCACCAAACCTGATGTACGCGGGCTGTAGTGGGGCGACCTACGTATATGTTTGTTGTATAACTGATAGGGCGCATATATGTGGAAAAATGTACTTTTTTGGCTCTAGAAGGTGCAAAAGGGGACTTCAAGTCGGCATAGGGAAATGGAAAGGCCATCCAAACAAGTTGCATGGGGTGAGGCAATTTTTTTTGTAATATGAACCTTGGACAAAGAATAATGAATATAGTGGATTAGTACTTTATTATGGCAAAGTAACAACAAATGTAGGTATCGTATTGAAGAGAAAAATAAAATGTTCAATGTTGACGATGTAATGTTCATCTAATAAAAGAATGTGTGTACAAATAAAACTAACATAAATACTATGTTGAGTAGGTTAAACATAAATTCTACATGTAACATCTTAGAACATTAAAAAAATATGAATTGAAGTATTACTTAAGAAATGCCATTATAAAAGTGTTTTATTTTATTTTATTTTATCTTACAGTCACACAAGATTGAAATGAATGAAATACATGTTGCTCTTTTAAGAAGAGACTTTGAGGGTGTTGGTCCGAAGAACCAAATTCTTAGCAAAACTATATCATTTACTCAAATACCCAATGGTTCTAATGTGTCTTACTCGGAGAATAGATCACTCGGAAAAAGTCAAATGATTGATTAGATATTTTGTAAAAAAGCACTATGGACTCGATAATAAGCATATTGAATGATGGATATTTGGCAAGTGCAAGCAAAAAGGGTTATTTGATACCCATTTAGACCAACTAGGTTAATTAGAACTAAAAACAACATAAATACAACAAGTGCCACTGCAGTGTCGATGTCCTTGCCGATAAGTTTTTGGCATGTTGTAGAAATCTACA
>WSFP011433486.1:0-21365 GCA_009831015.1 Picea engelmannii
AAATCAGATTTGGATGATGAAATTGATGAGGGCTTTTGGTTGTGGTACATGTTGAGTACATGGTTGAGACAAGTAGTTGATGAGTTGGCGCACATACATGAGGTGTATAGTTGATGATGTTGGTACATATTGATGAGTCATAGATGATGAGTAGTTCACACATGATTTGTACATACTTTGTACATGTTTGGATGCACTTGTTTATGATACAGTTTGATTACAGGTTGGTGCATGGTTGATGCACTTGTTTATGGTACAAGTTGATTACAGGTTGGTGTATGGTTGATGCACTTGTTTATGGTACAGGTTGATTACAGGTTGAGGTATAGGTTGATGCATGGTTGATGCATGGTTCATATTTATTGGTACAGGTTTACAGTGGTATATCTCACAGTGATAGTGTGACAGTGGTTCCATCATTCTACTTCTACTTCAGGGCGGCAGGACGGGGCAATGACAGGTGGCTGTAGCCACCTTCTGGTTGTAGCCAGAGAACGTTGGGGGTTGTAGCCTCCTTTTGGTTGTAGCTAGAGAATTGGGGAGTTGGAGCTTCCCTCGGGTTGTAGCCTAAGAAACTATGGTTTGGAGCCTCCTTCTAGTTGCAGCTGGAAAACAAAGGAAGTTGGTGCTTCCAATGAATGTAATTCTTCAAGACATATAAGAAAAAGCAGTTTGTGGTTTTCTCCTGATTTGGGTTTCCACGTAAAACACTGGTGTACTGTGTATGTGTTTGATTTTTTATTTCTTACTGCTCATTATTGGATAATAATTCTACATTGACATAAAATTTGAAGAAAAATGATTATAATTACAGTATTACTGATTCACCCCTTCTCTCAGTAATCCAACACAACCCTCAACACTTCAAAGTTTGAAGTATTTATCACCAAAACTACAAATGACCCTGTCATTAATGATCAGGATGTGGAATATTTTGAGTCTAACTAACTAACTAACAAGATACAAAAATTTAGGAACTGTCGATGATGTGTCAAATTCTTCATGCTGATTCTAGGTAAAACCATTGGTGATTCACCCACTTGACCTTGACTGGTCTACTTGCTGACTCAACTTGCACACCTCATTTCCTACTCGATAAAATTGCACAGCTCTTCCCATCTTAGCTGACTGGGAATGGTTACTTTGAGCAGTCTCCGGTATATTTTGTCCACTTCTATGTACTTGGAAAAAGTCAATTTGACCATGAAAATATACTTGGTCTCAGGTTGTATAATGAGGTTTGGCTGCAAAGTCTCTAGGAATGCCTTGCCCATTATACTTCCTTGTATCCCTGAGAAATTGGAACTATCCTTGGCCATTGTAGCTATATTTTTTTTGTATTTTTGAAGGATCATCATCTTCTCATTCAGAACCGTTAAACCAGGAAGACCTTTCTTCTGTAAAGTGTCAATATTGTTGAAGAACCTTTGAACTCCGATGTCCATGTTTTGGACTTTCTCCTCCAGCTGCAACATCAACCCATTTTTGGTCAAAACCCTCTTGACTTCGAGGATGGTTTTTGTCATGTCTTTGATTTTTAGGTCTTCTAGCTCTTCCCTAGTCTTCGAATTTAGAAATTGAATGATTTCATTTTCTTCGATGGGCATTTCCACCAGCTCTCCTTTTATCTTTTCGATAGTTTGTTTTCTCCTCAGCACCATTTCATTTTGTTCGAACATGATCTGCATCAAAGGCTAGATTTCATTTATGGATTTGGAGATTTCCATCCAAATATTCTCCTTGGCTTTGGCAAGTGTTTTTCCTGCCACTATTTGCTTTTGCAACTGCTGCAATTTTTGTTTGAGCTTTTCTGATGTTTTCTTATCCATGTTGTATCTTGTCTGGTAAGAAGACTTGAGATCTTGAAGGATCTCAACCTCCTTTTTCAGTTTGTTGATTTTTGTTCCTTGTAGGTTCATCTCCTCCATGGATTTTTCTAAGTCCACAGTTTTTTCCACAATGGTTAGTGGGGTGGATGATGGAATTTCTGTTGTGGTTTTTATTGCTACGGTGGTTGTGTTAAATCCGGTGAGGGGAACCGCACTTAGTGGAATGACCTCCATAGGTGTTTCCTATTTCTTCTCGTTTACCAACCTCTCCATCTCTTCTTCCATCTCTCTTAACTGTGAATTCTGCTCCATGATCAATTTGAGCATCTCATCCTTCTCACCTTCTGTCTCAACAATCTCTTTGGCCTTTGAGTCTTCTGTAGGTGGCAGTTTCAGTTGCTTTCTCAGAGATTCTATGTCAGCATTCTTTCTCTTGAGTACCTCCTCAACTTCTTTCACATTTGAGGGGTCATACCCAATCTTCAACACCAATTCTTTTAAGGACTTTATTCTGTTGTCCTTTGCAAAATATGATATCTTCTCCAATTTTAACTGAGTATGAACGTTGTTCAGAAAAACCTGTAACTTAGTAGCAGAAGTAGAAGCATTTGCCAATGTAGAGAAAACCATTTCTTCTATTTGTCTGTGTAGATCCATTTGATCAGCTGGGTGTACATCTCTGGTGTTGAACTCAAATGTTGCCCTTTTGTAATCAGTTATTGCTTTTGGATCGAGCACTTGTGCCTGCAAAAAGACCATGTGCATTTTTCCTTTCTCTATTTCAATATATGATAACAGTATGTTTTGTGTCATGGACGTCTGCTTCCAAAATTGAGTATAGGTGTTGTTGGCCATCATCTGATTCTTCTTCTTGATCATATTGTATTTCTCAAAAATACTCAATTTTGCACCTTCTTTATTTGGTTGGTCGACTAGTGAAGTGTCAGTCTGCTTCTTGGATGAAGAGGTAGACATGATCTATTGGTTGCTTGAGATAAGAGGTGAATGATCACCTTTCATAATTGTAGTGGAATGGGTTTCCTTTTCACCAGTTGTGTCAATTGTATGACTGGATTTTGGCCTTTTGGTCTGTACCTGGAAATCCTCAGCCGAGACTTCTGTGACAGAAAGGGAAGTGTCATTTCTGGGTATTTTCTCCTTTGGTACTATTGGCAACCTAACATAATTGTTAACTTTTTATATTAATTAAACGATCTATATAGCTTCCTAACTGGGGTCATGAATTTTTATTACTCTTCATGAGCAATTTTCGAAATAACAGTTGCAAGTTATCACTTTTCCCTATTGTTTTTTTTTTCATGCTTTGTTCATGACTGAAAGCATGAAAATGAAGCATGAAAACTTACAACTGTCTTACCATTCTGTTTGAAATTTTATTAAAGGCAAATTGTTTCTACAGTTTATTAATGAAACCTTGTTCCTTTCCATGAAGAACTATTATCTTTGTTTTGATTCCTTGAACACCACGCATGCTTAGGGATTGATAGTTATATAAACAAAGGACCTTTTTTATTTTAGAATTGACATGGTTTTTTGTTGTTGTTTGATTCTTGGTTATATGCTTCTTCATTACTAGGTTTTCAATTTTCAATTTTCAAAACTCCTGAACCATATGATCCAACCCACTATGTCTCACACTCATTTCCTTTTAATGCTATGGTACTGGCTTGTGCTTTATGAAAGGTGGAAATACGATTTGCAGTCAACCATCATTTCCAAGTCTGTTCTTGGGATTTTCAAACACTCTTTGCATGCATATCAATTAACTCCCATCTTATCATTATGAGTTTTCTGCTCATACGCCGCTCATTGTTGGTGTTTCTCAGGCTCGGGGTATGGCTCTGTCTCACAAACCCTGTCTTCACATTGTGTTTGATTGATTACCCTTTCATCCAGTATGGCTCCTGTTGTTAGATTCAAACCTAATGGCATTCAAACTCTTCTCTTATATGACAATGCCAGAGAAGATCTGGAGAGTAATGGTTGGCTCGTTTTCCTTAGAAAATTTCAGAGTTTCAATTTACAAACTGCTCAGGAATTCTCTTTCTTCTTTGATGGGTGTAGAGCTAAGGTGGTTGATGTCCAACTTGAGGTTACAGAAGATTTCTGGAGTCAAGCTACAAGACTTCCTGCAAGTGGTCAAAGGTGGTTCAAAAATGAAAAGGTGGAAGAAGTTCCTTGGACTCTTCTCTTTACATCTCATAAGATAAAAGGATGTGACAAAGGTATTCCCATCTATTTATTGAAATTTCGCTGGCATGGTCTGCTTGTTGTGTTAAAATAGTTTGTCACCTGTGAAGGACATTTCAGTCTTGTGTTTCTTTATCATCTGCGTTTGCTTATGATTTTTATGGGGTTTCTCTTGAACATGTTGTATTATTTATTGAAGAGCCTTTATAAACTGGGAAAAAGGTATAGAAAGCAACGATCAGACTCGAGCCTCTTCCATCACGGCTTAATAAAAATCTTGCTTGTGCATCAATTAGAGTTGCAGAGTGATAGTTGGGATTCATTCATAACCAAAAACGGTTATGGTAACGTTGATATGGAGGAGGTCAACAAACTCATGGTTGAAGAGACCCTTGTCTACCCTACACTGCCCCTCTCACCTACCCAGGCCTATGTCTTAGCCTCCTACAACAAACCCTTACTCGATCCAAAGGTTATTGAGCAGACCCGTGGGCAACCTACACATCTTAATGACTCTGTTAAAAATTTTAAGAAATCTACAGGAAAGATATCTAAAACCAATGTTGATATAAATTTTAAGAACAAGAGAGTTGGGAGGCTGATTTCTAGGACTCTTCATAACAAGTTGAACCCTCATGTGAGCTCGATCAGCATGATCGAGGTCCATGAGAGTTCAAACTCCAAAATCAATAGGTTCCTTGACGAAGAAGATCCCCTTTCATTCGAGCCACACCTCGATCAGCCCTACAACTTTGTGGACAATTTACCTCCCTGTATAAAACATAATGCAGAGTTTCCTGGTATTAAATTGGGTAATGAATCTAATTTATGTGTGGAAGATGATCTGATTCACAATCATGTTTTTTCCCAAGAGACCGTCACTCAGTCGAAGTGTGAAGTTTTTCGTTTCTGGATCGATAAATACTACAATGATGTACCCATCCTACAGTCACAGGTTAAGGCTCTCACTGATCAGATTGATTCTTTAACTAATAAATACCATAGGCCAGAGTCTCTCTTTCAAGGAAAAGAGAAAGGTATAAAGACTACAGGGAATGTAATTTTTAAGAATGTTGAGGCTGCAACAGCCATAGTAAATTCCAATATTGTCTGATACAATTTGATCTTACAATTGTAGATATGATCCTTTTATCTTAAAATAGGATTATTTGTTAAAACTAGATTGTTTTGTTCTTTCAATAAATTGGATTTCATTTACTAAAATAACTAGCTACAGAATCACAGGTTTCTGTAGCCAGTTATGTTAATTCGAAATTTGCAAATTAATGGTTGAATATGTATCTAAATCTTTCTATTTTTCCTTTTACTTTCAGGATATTCAGGAGTTCATGGTTACCAATTGATTTGAGGCATCTTTGAGACTTGCCAATCATGTCTTTGATACATTTTATATGAACATAAATAAACTTTTGTTATCTTTAGAGGATTTAGTAGGATCTGGGTGGTTGTATCCCCTTTTTATTTTTGTAATCAATATCTGATCTCAGAAAAGGAAACAATTACCTTTCTAAAGGCTTTATAAACCCATTATTTTTTGTAATCTAGGCATCCTGGCCTGGGTCTAATTGTGAACAATGTATACTCGAATTTGGACATAACAAGTATTTTCATTTATGCTTTAGCCATTTGTAAATGTTGTTGTTGTCTATAATTTGTTTATCTTGATAATTTGATGATTGTTGATAGTTTTCGTCTTCACAGATTATTATGTCGTCAAGATAGTTATTCTTTCACAGTTCACGATTTTATGCTTCAGTTATATAAAAATAGTGAATGATCATTCAATTCGTATTATAAGGTTTACCTTAAACATTTTGATTGATTAAATGAAAGTTTTAACTATTGGATTTAACTTACGCGTTATTACTTGTAGTCTATTATATCATAGTTATTATTTTGCGTCCTATCATTTTATCAATTAGATACACCAGTCAATGTACAGTTTGGCATTTATTCCAAACAGTGTGAAGATGCACAACAGATTTATCTCGTGGATGGACTGATGTACAATTTATACAAACAGTTGGATGCATACTCTTCAAGTGATTAATAGGTTAGTCTGTTCCTTTTTATTTGCTTGTTTATTATAGAAATTTTTATATGTAGTATAATTTTCGTTGTCTAAATTTTTCTGTTTAAATAGTAGTTTGATATTTGATCTCACAGATGCATATAGATTTTAAAAATAAATAAATAAAATAGTACTTTCTGCTTTCTTTATTTACTTTCATCAAAAGAACCATTTCTACATTTGATTTTTTATGAGTTTAGATTAAAACTCATAATCTGTATATCTTGTATATATAAATTAGATAAACATACCTATTATTTAAATATTATTTAAATAAGCTGTATATATATATATATATATATTAGTAATTAGTAATTAGTGAGTTATTTTGTTTCTTTGTTTTATTTACTTGTTTCTTTTAGGATTTTAGATTGGCCAATGAAGCCATTAAACCCGTCAGAGTCAGACAATCCAAATGGCTTGGGTTAATTAGACAACCCGGACCAGATTCACTCTTCCAGTTGACGAGCGGTCATTTTTGCCCATCAACAAATGGCACTAGAAGGAGGTCCTGAATACTATTGATGGCACATGGAAGTCGCAAGACTCCTCCCCCACCTACACGTTCACCTATAGTAACAAGAAGTCGTTCTGATGACAACATTGTTTCTCAAATAGTAACCATATCAAACGACAATCCACGGATTACCGTTGAACCAGTAACACCAAAACCCCCAGGGGCCGACATACAAGAGATTGTTCGTCAATCCCTTCTAAGGAAACATGGTACTTTGGCCCATATCAGACAACTAGGTCGGCCATTAAATCAACCATTAGACTTCTCTGATATTAGGGATCAACTTGAAGGCACTGGTCTTACCCTAAATCCTACAGATCCAGATCATATCCTCACTCCTGCAGCAGGAGGATCTATTATTCCACCATCACCACCCCCTTCATCTCCTTCTTCTTCAGGATACGAATCATCAGACGAAGGTATTTCTTCATCTCAGCCTTCGACACCACCCAAGCCTATGGAAAATCCAAATAATCCCGCTAGACCTTGGCTCTATCAAGATGCGGTGGCCATACCTGGACCCCAGCATCCTTTGCCTAAACATCCAGAGAAATGGCTCCCTAAATTTGATCCTGATTCCAAGCAGATCGTTGAGGATCATATTAAAAAATTCATGCTAGCCACTAGACTCTGAAGCGTAGAACACAAAGACGTAGTATGTAGGATTTTTCCATATACATTTGAAGGAAATTCCTCTACCTGGTACTTTTCCCAACAACCCCACACCATTGTATCTTGGGATAGATTTGAATCCTATTTCCTTGAGAAATTCAGAGACCACAAATCTCCTGAAGTCTTAGTCATGGAAATCTCTAGTTTAAAGATGAACCCTAAGGAAAAGATAAAATACTTTAATCAAAGGTTCCTAACATTAAAGAATCAAATCCCCACGGATTCAATGCCTTCTGAAAATCTTATCGTCGCATACTACACAAAATCCCTACATCAAAACATAGCAACCTGGGTAAAAAGGTCTAAGAAAGAAACATTATTAGAAGCCTTCGAGGAGGCGAGTCAAATCAAGAAATATATTCTCAACTTAAAAGACAATATCTATAACAAGGTAGAGACCACTTCATCCTCCAAGAACAAAATCAAAATTATTCCTAGACCTCCCCAAACCAAAACTCAATCAAACGGTTCAGATCTAGAAAGTTTACAGAAGGTCGTTCAGAATTTGTCAAATCATGTTATAGATTTGAGAAGATCAGTCAAAGAAGCTTCTTCAAGCAAAGGGCCTTACAAACCCCCTTTCAGAAATCATTTTCCCACAAACTGGCCTAACTCAAATTCTGAAGGCCTAAATATAGAAAGCTTACAATTCTCTATCTAGACAATTCTATAAGTACATGATAACTTGATTCCTCCCAAGATTGTTGAAGATGTGGCTGAATAAGAATTAGTGGAAGAGAATGAATCCTCTCCCAACATTTTCGGGCATTTTTTGGATAGCATATTTCAAGCTAGTTTCGAAACAGTGCATCCTTACAATACTAGAAGTAAGACAACAAATAAATCTTCTTCTAAAATTGGAACTAATGCACCTTAAAAACAGTCTAAACCAATTGAAACTAAACAGAATTTAGAAACTCCAAGTTTAGAGTATGATTTGATTGAGGATCTCGAAAAACTTAGAGCTGATATTTTTGTTTATGAATTATTGAAATTTCCATTTCTTCTGCAAAACATGTTGCAGAATATTGCTGAAAACAACAAAAACAACAATCCGAACAACAACAAATTTGCAAAAAACAGCCCCAAAACACCTTAAAAGGTCTCTGTTAAAACGACGCTAGAGTCCTCTGATAAATAATACCTTTCTATAAAAAGTGTAACAAATGTAGATAAACTAGTTCCAGGGGCTGCGACTAAAAAACAAAAAACTTTTGTTGTTAATACTCGCAAAAATATCCCACCCTTTTTGTTGACTTTTGAAATTTTCAATAGGAATGTACATAATTGTATGGTAGATTCAGGTGCATCGTCAAACGTAATGCCTTGGTCTGTGTGCCAAAAAATAAATACTGAAGTTCAACCTTCCATTCTGAAAATTATTCAGCTTGATCGGACTAGTGTTAAAGTAATAGGTGAATTAAAAAATGTATTTATCAGATTATCATCTAATCCTAAAGTCCATTAGGTTATTGATATTATTGTTGTTGATATCCCCAAAGTATATGGCTTATTGTTAAGTAGAGATTGGTCCGAACATCTACATGGTTATTTTAGGACAGATTGGTCTCACTTGTGGCTACCTGAGAATGGAAATCCTAACAAAATCAATGTCAATCGTGAGCGTTATCTTAAGTTCACGGTAACTGATTTAAATGATCCTAATGAACCATTCACTGCTTCTACCAATTCACCTAAAATGCAGAGGATGAACACTTTTTTCAGCAATTTCATGGATGAAACTTCTACCATTACTGACCCGGAACAATAGTCTGAAATTATGACATCCACACAGTCAACAACCCTCTCTCAGTGGTCAGATGCACCTGACGAAAATCAAATCTAGTCTATTTACTTCGACAGATCTAAATCTAAGGAAGGAGTTGGTGCAGGATGTGTGCTAATTGATCCAGCAGGTAACAAAACTTTGATCACTTTTCGGTTAGAATTTGAATGCACAAACAATACGGCTAAATACGAAGCACTTCTGCAAGGTCTTAGAAAAACACTAGATTTGAGGATTCAAAATTTAACAGTCTTTGGTCATTCAGAAATTGTGGTTAGACAGTAAAAAAATCTATTCACTGTTTATCTCCACACCTGAAAAGATATCAAACTAAGGTATGGAATTTAATTTAAAAAAATTATGCATTTAACATTAATTCTATTTCGAGATTGAATAATTTAGAAGCTAATTTGTTAGTTAATGTTGCCTCTAAAAATTTTCCTGTAGAAGGCCTTTCTTCAAATGCATTTTCCGTCGAGTTGTTGTTCATACCATCCATCCCGGACAACATCACTAATTGGAGAGTTTTCGATGATGATCAACATATCATTAGTTTTATGCACATGGAAGATACTTTCCAAGGCGCAATTATCGATGAAGGTACCCACGATGAAGACCTTTGCAATTTTACGGTAATACCAGATCTAGGATATCCAGAGTCGACATCAGATCTGGTAAATTCTATCCCAAAATCTGTGGTAAGATTAGAAAGGTTTTATGATTTGCATGATAAATTCAGAAAATCAGTGGATTCTAAAACGAATAGTTCTTCCTTGACACATGAAAAAGTAAATTTAGGAACTAAAGATAACCCACAATGCATCAATTTGGGGATGGGATGTTTTGAGCAAGAAAAGTCAACATTTATTAAGTTGTTTAAGGAATTTAAAGACGTCTTTGCTTGGACATATGACAATCTAAAAACCTTTGATCCTAACATCATACAACACATTATTCCCATGAAACCCCAAACCCAACCTTTTCAACAGAAGTTAAAAAAGATGCACCCAAAACTTGAACCAACAGTCAAGAAAGAACTAAACAAACTCATGAATACTAAAATAATATTCCTGGTAAGACATACACAGTGGGTCTCTAATCTTGTCCCTGTAAGGAAGAAGAGTGGTGAAATCTGACTATGTGTCGATTTTCGAAATTTAAACCGAGCATCTGATAAAGACAACTATCATGTTCCTCCTATGGAACAGATCCTCCAACAAGTATCCGGCTCTGAAAGGTTATTGTTGCTGGATGGTTTTTCAGGATATAACCAAGTCCTTATGTCTCCCCCAAACCAGCTGAAGACCACTTTCCGTACTCCATGGGGTACCTATACTTATAGAAAGATGCCCTTTGGGCTTATAAATGCCAGTTCCAACCTTAAGAGAGTGATGGATATCACTTTTCGTGGTCTAATCAATCAATCTGTAGTAGTTTACCTAGATGATGTCACTGTCTTCTCAAAGAATAAAGGAGATCATTTAGCTCATCTAAGATCTGTTCTACAGCGATGTCGTAAGTACGACATCTCTTTAAATCCCAAAAAAACTGTCTTTGCAGTAGAACAAGGCAAGATTCTCGGATTCATTGTATCAAATGAAGGAATGATCATTGACCCTGAAAGGACCCAATTCATTTCAAAACTGCCCCCTCCCTCTTCCAAAAAGTCCATGCAATTTTTCTTAGGTCAGATAAATTTTGTTAGAAGGTTCATCCCCAGCTTTTCAGAAATGGTCAGACCATTACAAAATTTAATAAAAAAGGATGTACAGTACCATTGGGGACCTCTAGAAAGTCAAGCTTTTGACTCAATAAAAAATTCTATAGTAGACGCTCCTTCCTTAATGAGCCCTGACTTTTTGCGAGATTTCACTCTCTACTCATTTGCCTCTGATCGGTCTTATGTCGTTGTGCTAACCCAAAAGAATGTTGAAAACAACGAAGTTCCTATTGCCTTTATGAGCTCAGCATTTAAGGGAGTGAAAGTTAATTACCCAACAGTAGATCAGTAGGATTATGCTATTTTTAAAGCCGTAAAACACTTTCGATCTTATTTATTGAAATCTAGGATGAAAATCATTGTCCCTTACCCTTCTGTTAGAAATTTGTTAGTACAGAAAGAAATGGGTGAAAAAAGAGCAAACTGGGTCACGTGCTTACAAGAATATGACCTTGAAATCACTCTAGCACAAATTGTTAGAGGTCAAGGTTTATGTAAATTGGTTGTTGATTCAGCTATAGGACATCAAAATAAAACTAATATGTTAATTCAAGATCAACCCAATCAAAATCAAATTTGGTGTGCACAAAATATTACTGGTCCTTGGTATGATGACATCAAATTTTATCTAATTCACGGATCCACTCCCCTTCACCTTGATCCAAAAAAGAGGAGAGCATTAAGATTAAAATCTGCTTCTTTTCAGCTGGTAAATGGCATATTTTTTCGCCAAAATTTTGATGGAATACTTATGCATTGTCTAGAAAAAGATGAAGCAGATAAAGTCTTATTAGAATTACATGCAGGGGAAGCTGGTGGGCATTTCGCTGGAGACACCACTGCCCACAAAGTATTAAGGGCAGGATATTACTGGCCTACTCTTTTAAAATATGCCCATGCATTATGACACAAGTGTGTAATCTGTCAAAAGGCTTTTGGACAAGTAAAGAAGTCAACATTCCCGCTGCAATCTGTCTCGGTAGACTTCCCTTTTCAATAATGGGCCTTGACATTATAGGCCCAATCAACCCCACCTCCACGCAGAAGCATAAATAAATCATAACAGCCACAAATTATTTCACCAGATGGTCTAAGGCTGCACCATTAAAAGTGTTAAACACCAGCCAGGTAATATCTTTCCTGAATTCAAATATTATCACTCGTTTCGGTATTCCTAAATGCCTAGTGTTCGATAATGCTTCCTATTTTTCGTCTCTCAAAATGAGTGATTTCGCTTTAGAAAAAGGAATAAAATTAAAGTATTATGCAAGCTATTACCCCCAAGGCAATGGTTTGGTGGAATCAACTAATAAAAACCTGATCAAGATCATCAAGAGAACGGTCTCTGAAAATCACAAAAAATGGCATAATGCACTATTTAATGCAATCTGGGTTGATAGGGTTACTCTTAAAATTGTTGTTGGTAATTCTCCATTTTTTCTCGTTTACGGCAGGGAAGTGATTCTTCCATCACATGTTCTTCTTCCATCTCTGCAGTTATTGCAGAAGGTTCAAGAAGAAGATTGTCCTCCTTTGGAAAGTCTGATTAATGCTTTATTGAAGTTAGAGAAAGTAAGGGCTCAAGAAAAACAAAAATTGGATCAACATCAACTCATTGTCAAAAACTGGTTCGATTCCAATTCTACCTTAGACAAAAATTTTGAGGTAGGTGATCTTGTCCTTAAGTGGGAAAAACCTCATGAGGGTAAAGGTGAACATACTAAGTTCCAAAACCTATGGTTGGGACCATTCTTAATTGCTGAAAAAATAGGTCCCAGTTCTTTTCGCCTGCAGAATTTAGAGGGACAGCCAGACACCTTCCCAGTAAATGACCAAGCTCTCAAAAGGTATTTCACCTGACAACTCTCCCATACACCTTTTGTCAACATTTTTCTGTTTTGATTTCCTTGTTGTTTGTTTTTCTTTGCTGGTTTGTTTTTGTTTTCATTTTTGTTTATTAGTCTTTTTGAAACAAACATGCCTATACTACGGTCTAGCTCAGACAAAGAAAACAAAATACTTCATCTCAAAAATAGTTGTCAAAGGCTATCAAAACATCAATTGTTTTCTTTCTCCAAAATTGTAGGCTAGTTAAAGATGAAATTTTGTTTGAAAGTCGATTTCTCGGTTTCAATTTGCACTTGAAAGTATTCACGATTATCTTTAAAACTCTTTACGTTGTCCCTTCTCTTTAAGAAAGCAACTCAACGATGTCTCTCTGTTCTTGAAAATCAGTTTTATTAATGAATTATTTTTCATATCTTGATGAAGGATAGAAAGAAAAATTTAAAGGCCTTTGAAATATTAAGTTGTGATAAAAAACTGGAGTTTTCAACATCACCCCGCTCTATTGAATATTTTTAAAAACTATATCAGAATGTGAATAACCTCTCAGAGAGTTGTGGGAAGTGTTTGTAAACCCACTAGGACATTGAATAGGTCTGTTGGCAATGGATAAATGCATGCATGACACCAAGACAACTTCATCGGGGTACTGAATAGGCTCGCTGGCAGTGAAGGGATGTTAGGTAAAAGAAAATTATCAGATATAAATCTTGTTTTGGCCATAAGCGTCCTTCATTCTGATTTGAAATTTCTTGGGCAAGATATAGACGTTAGAGTGGGTTAATTGACATCCCTGTCGAGTCTATGAACGCCTGCTGGAAGCAGTGGCCCTGTCAATAGTATTGGAGACATTAACTTAAACGTCATGGCTTTGTTTTGCGAAATTTGTCACCAGATTTCGTTCTTTTTAAAACAAAAGATATATGAAACTGGACTACGTCATGATTATTAAAGATGTCCAAATAACCTTTCAATTGTTCTTTTATTTAAAGTTTTTTAGATTTATCTAACCTGAACTCGTTCGTATTACAGAGATAACTGCTTCTCCCAGCATGTCGCCATTGTTGGTAGCCCAACATAATTGTTAACTTTTCATGTTAATTAAACGATCTATATAGCTGCCTAACTGGGGTCATGAATTTTTATTACTCTTCATGAGAAATTTTCTAAATGATAGTTGTAAGTTGTCCCTTTTCCCTATTGTTTTTTTTTTCATGCTTCGTTCATGACTGAAAGCATGAAAAAGAAGCATGAAAACTTGTGACTATGTTACCATTCTGTTTGAAAATTTATTAAAGGCAAATTGTTTCTACAGTTTATTAATGAAACCTTGTTCCTTGCCATGAAGAACTATTCTCTTTGTTTCGATTCCTCGAACACCAAGCATGCTTAGGGATTGATAGTTATATAAACAAAGGACCTTTTTTATTTGAGCATTGGCATGGTTTTTTGTTGTTGTTTGATTCTTGGTTATATGCTTCTTCATTAATAGGTTTTATATTTTCGATTTTTGAACCTCCTGAACCATATGATCCAACCCACTATGTATCACACTCATTTCCTTTTAATGCTATGGTACTTCCTTGTACTTTATGAAAGGTGGCAATACAATTTCCAGTCATCCATCATTTCCAAGACTGGTCTTGGGCTTTTCAAACCCTCTTCGCATGCATATCAATTAATGCCCATCTTATCATTATGAGTTTTTTGCTCATACGCCACTCATTGTTGGTGTTTCTAGGGCTTGGGGTATGGCTCTGTCTCACAAACCCTGTCTGCACACTATGTTTGATTGATTACCCTTTCATCCAGTATGGCTCTTGTCATTAGAGTCGAACCTAATGGGATTCAAACTCTGCTCTTATATGACGATGCCAGAGAATATCTGGAGAGCAATGGTTGGCTCGTTTTCCTTAGAAAATTTTAGGGTTTCAATTTACAAACTGCCCAAGAATTCTCTTTCTCCTTCGATGGGTGTAGAGCTAAGGTGGGTGATGTCCAACTTGAGGTTACAAAAGATTTCTTGAGTCAAGCTACAGGACTTCCTGCAAGTGGTCAAAGGTGGTTCAAAAATGCAAAGGTGGAAGAAGTTCCTTGGACTCTTCTCTTTACATCTCGGAAGATAAAAGGATGTGACAAAGGTATGCCCATCTCTTTATTGAATTTTTGTTGGCACGGTCTTCTTGCTATGTTAAAACATTTTGTCACCTATGAAGGATATTTTGGTCTTGTGTTTCTTTATCATCTGCGTTTGCTTATGATTTTTATGGGGTTTCCCTTGAACATGTCGTATTATTTATTGAGGAGACTTTATAAAATGGGAAAAAGTTAGAGAAAGCAACGATCAGACATGATCCTCTTCCATCATGGCTTAATAAAAATCTTTCTTGTGCATCAATTAGAGTTGCAGAATGACAGTTGGGATTCATTCATAACTAGAAACAGTTATGGTAACCCTGATATGGAGGAGGTCGACAAACTCGTGGTTGAAGAGACCCTTGTCTACCCTACAACACCCCTCTCACCTACCCAGGCTTGTGTCTCATCCTCCTACAACAAACCCTTACTTAATCCAAAGGTTATTGAGCAGACCCATGTGCAGCCTACACATCTTAATGACTTTGTAAAAAATTTAAAGAAATCTACAGGTAAGATATCTAAAAGCAATGCTGATATAAATTTTAAGAACAAGAGAGTCGGGAGGCTGATTTTGAGGAGGCTTCGTAACAAGTCGAACCCTCATGCGAGCTCTATTAGCATGATCGAGGTCCATGATAGTTCGGACTCCAAAATCAATAGGTTCCTCGCTGAAGAGGATCCCCTTTCGTTCGAGCCACACCTCGATTGACCCTACAACTTTGTGGACAATTTACCTCCCTGTCTGAAACATAATGCAGAGTTTCTTGGTATTAAATTGGGTAATGAATCTACTGTCTGTGTGGAAGATGCTCCGGTTCAGAATCATGTTTGTTCCTAAGAGACCATTGCTCAGTCGAAGTGTGAAGTTTGTCATTTCTAGATCGATAAATACTACAATGATGTACCCATCCTACAGTCATAGGTTAAGGCTCTCACTGATCAGATTGATTCCTTAACTAATAAAGACCATAGGCTCGAGTCTCTCTTTCAAGGAAAACAGAAATGTATAAAAACTACAGGGAATGTAATTTTTAAGAATGTTGAGGCTCCAACAGCCATAGTAAATTCTAATATTGTCTAATACAATTTGATCTTATAGTTGGAGGTATGATCCTTTTATTTTAAAATAGGATTATTTGTTAAAACTAGATTGCTTTGTTCTTTCAATAAATTGGATTTCATTTACTAAAATAACTAGCTACAAAATCACAAGATTATGTAGCCAGTTATGTTAATTCGAAATTTGCAAATTAATTGTTGAATGTGTATCTGAATATTTCTATTTTTCCTTTTACTTTCAAGATATTTAGGAGTTCATGGTTACCAATTGATCTAAGGCATCTTTGAGACTTTCCAGTCATGTCTTTGATACATTTTGTATGAACATAAATAATTTTTTGTTATCTTTAGAGGATTTAGTAGGATCTAGGTGGTTGTATCCCTCTTTTATTTTTGTAATCAATATTTGATCTCAGAAGAGGAAACAATTACCTTTCTAAAGGCTTTATAAACCCATTATTTTTTGTAATCTAGGCATCCTGGCTTGGGGCTAGTCGTGAACAACTTATACTCGAATTTGGACATAACAAGTATTTGCATTTATGCTTTAGCCATTTGTAAATGTTTTTGTTGTCTATAATTTGTTTATCTTGATAATTTGATGATTGTTGATAGCTTTAATCTTCGCAGATTATTATGTCGTCAAGATAGTTATTCTTTCACAATTCACAATTTTATGCTTCAGTTATATGAAAATAGTGAATGATCATTCAATATGTTTTATAAGGTTTACCTTAAACATGTTGATTGATTAAATGTAAGCTGTAACTATCGGATTTACCTTACGCATTATTACTTACAGTCTATTATCTCACAGTTATTATTTTGCATCATAATGTTTTATCAATTAGATACACTAGTCAATGTACAGTTTGGCATTTATTCCAAATAGTGTGAAGATGCACAGCAGATTTATCTCGTGGATGGACTGATGTACGATTTATACAAACAGTTGGATGCATACTCTTCAAGTAATTAATTGGTTAGTCTATTCCTTTTTATTTTCTTTTTTATTATAGAAATTCTTATATGTAGTATAATTTTCACTGTCTACATTTTTCTGTTTAAATAGTAGTTTGATATTTGATCTCACGGATGCATATAGATTTAAAAAAAAACAAAAATAAATAGTAATTTCTGCTTTCTTTATTTACTTTCATCAAAAGAACCATTTCTACATTTGATTTTTTATGAGTTCAGATTAAAACTCATAATTTGTATATCTTGTATATATAAATTACATAAACAGACCTATTATTTAAATAAGCTATATATATATATATATATATATATATATATATATATATATATTAGTAATTAGTAATTAGTGAGTTATTTTGTTTCTTTGTTTTATTTATTTTTTTATTTTAGGATTTTAGATTGGCCAACGGAGCCATTAAACCCGTTAGACTGAGTCAATCCAAATGACTTGGGTTAATTGGACAACCCCAGATCGGATTCACTCTTCCAGTTGACGAGCGGTCATTTTCGCCCATCAATAGGTACTTGTGGTGTGGTTTTTTGCGAGATAATAATTGAAGGATATTGTTGTTCTACCTCTTCTAGATTGTTCACCTCCCATTCCATTGATTCACAAACTTCTTTATCTCAGGATTGGGTGTATGAACATACGGGATATTTTTATTCTTCACTCTCATATCCAATATGATCCCACACAGATCATAGTGCCACAGGAAACTTGTTTCAAACTTATTTTTCCTCAAACGTTTGTCTGTCTCTTCCCTGACAGCTAGACTATTGCAAATAAAATATCCTATCTGCCCCTTAATCCTCAGCTATTGTTTCTTCTTCAGAGACACAAAGTGTATATCATCTAAATTTATCATTTGTCATATATATTCCAAGGCAAAAATCCTCATAGGAAAATACTTGGGCAACTTTATGGAGCTAATTTGCACCTGTATACTCTGATTTCTGTGTGATTTTGATACAGGTACCAATATCCCATATTTGCGAGGTCCGAGAAGTGTAAGATTCTCTAGATCTCTTCATTTATCCTTGGCTCTAATATCCCACTAAGAATGCTCACCACTGGATGGTAAACCTGTTCGATGAACTGTTTGAAGCTGAACTCTGTGGAGTTCCTTCTAAGAAGTGAAGTCCAAGTTGTTACTGCCTGTGGTTTTTTGTCCTTGTCCATTTTCTGCATCAAGAAGGAGAACCTTTCTGCTTGAAAGAAGGTGAACATATAAGCCAGTATTTAGGAATACCGGAACATGGCCTCAGTCGTGAATTTAGAAAGTTGATCAAGGATGTTCTCTACTAGGAAAGTGTTGTGGTCAAACTAGATGGTGGCCTTTTCCTCAACAAATAAAATGGATAGGAACCCCAATATAGTTTCATCTATCCATTCATCTAAAAAATAGCCAAGTAGACAACAAAGTGATGAAATCACTTGATTTCCCTTTTCTGAGAAGAGGGAGGAATGATATAGGGGGATTTTTCTTGGGGAGTTGAGCATCCTATAGGAGGAAAATCTCAAAGATCTAGGCTCTTTGAGGAAAATATATATTCTAGTACAACTCTATTAGGATTTCAAGGTTGAAAGGGGAGGAGGATTCAACTCTAGATATATGCATCATCTGATCAATGACATCTAGTGTGATAAAGAAAAGAGTTTCTCCGAACGAAGAAACGACGATTCTCTAGTCGAGGAGGTAATGAGCTTGAAATTTGAGGGTGAATTCAGGGAAATGATGAACTTGGGGAAAGAGATACAGAGGAAAATTGGATTCCTAGAGCCCAATCACATTGCTTTGATATAGGAATGTGTCTTTAAACCATGATTACAATTCTGCGAAATCAAATTCACACCTGGTCTCTAAGATCAGATAATCCTTGTCAGATAACGGGATCCGGTCGAGGTTGACAGGAGGTTGGAGGAACGGATTTTCCTCGACCTCTTATTTTTTAGACTTTTGCGCCATTGCTTCCAACGGTACCTGCAATCAAAACAAAATTGTTAGCAGGTAATGGCTATGGTTGGGTTGATGATTGGATCAGTGAGGGGAAAATTTTTATCTAGTGTGTGGAGAGAGTGAACAGTGTGCAAATGGTGGAACAGGGGCTAGTTTTGAGTGAACGGATATCCGTTGGGCACAGGGGATGGGTCAGCAGGATAACGGATATGTTAGCCAGTATTAAATGTCCAATGAATCGTTTGAGGTGTTAGATGGCAGGTGAAGGACGTGTGATGGGTGCGACAGGGTGACGTGGTGGTTGTTGATTGGAGAACGACAAGCATGAGGTGACTTGTGATGGGTGACCAGGTGGGATGATCTGACAGAGTTATGAGACGAGACCTGTAGGGGAAGGTAGTTGGGTGTGACATCATGAAGCGACGACAGTATGTCAGAATAGTGGTAAGTGGTAATTGGTTTTAGAGCGGAGAGTTTATGATGCAATCGATTCATTCCACGTTAGGGTGGGGTCCGCCAGGAAAAATCACTTCTTTCTGGACCCCCCCCCCCATCGTTAAAGACAGAATGGTTGGGGGGGTCTGGAAAATATTGTCATCCATTCATCTGCGCATCGTCTGTTGGACCGTAGATCTATTCACTCCTGTTAACCATCATTCCAGACCCCCCCCTTGCCATCGTTAAAGGTAGAACAGTCTGGAGGGTCTGGAAACTCATCTCAGCCATAGATCTAGGTGTCAATAGCTATGTCATAGATCTATGCATCATTTTTAATATCCACGCGTGATTTAATATGTGCAATAGAACTTAAGCTTAGTGATTTTTTGTGGGTTTTGTGCGATGCTTCCCTTGCTTTTGTTACCATGGGGTTAGGAAAACACCTCAAACATCAAAATCATATATTTTCTTTGAACACCATACAAAATTTATTGAAAGAAAGGTTGGCTAGCCTATTTCCCATCCTAACTACCTACACCTTTAGCCCAGATTAAACTGTTGGGCTAAGAAATTACTCTATCATGGGGTTATTTGATCAAGATTGAACAGTCTGATCAAATTTATTCACTAACTACCCTATCTACTTGGCTAATATTAAATAGTTTAGCCAAGATTATTCACTAATCCTATCAACATCAATTCAAAAGGACCTAACCATGTTTAAACAGTATGGATCAAGTCATTGTTATTGCATGGAGCTTTGTTCATTTTTTCTTCTATGCTCTCTTTTATTATCTTTTCATTTTTCATGTTCTTTTTTCTTTTCCTTTCTTTTTCTTTTCAAATCATTTGTAGGACGAAACATTATTTGAAATCCAAAAAAACATTACAAGGATAAAATTTTCAGTCACCAGTTGATCCTATAAATTAAAGGGTTATAACACCACCCTCGGCGCTCGAAGAGGCTTGAGTTAGATTTTGCCCATGTGGAAATGGGTTCGTTAACATGGAAGGTTGTTGTTGTGCCAATAAATTATGGGCCTCTGCAAGATGAGGGAACTGGTGGGTCAGATGGTCTTCCTTGAAAATATTACAATGATACTTTGACTTCTTCTTTTCAGTGTCTCCCCCACCATCATTATCGGTGGGTTTCTTATCCCCCTTACCCTTCTTTCATTTTTTCTTCTTTCTGTCAGGCTGTTGGGTGGCCTTTGGGTTTGTCATTTGCACACTGTGTACATCCAACATTTGGGTAGGGGGAACAACCGAAATGGTGGTCTGGATGGTCGTTGTCTATTGTATCAACAATTGTTGCAATTGTTTTGACAATTGATCAACGGGATTCATTTGTGCTAAACCAACAATTCCATCAGCATGTGGTCCAAACCTTTGTCATGTCTTGTCAAGTATCAACCTAGGTGCATCTGGAAAAAAATTGCAAAGTAAACCAGACTAAGAGTAAATCAGTTCTAGTTGTTGATCTCTCATTATCACATCTTCCTTGGAAAACACATCGAACATTGTGATGTCTTTAGAAAATTGGGGTACCAAAGACTTAAGGAACCACTCTAGTAGGAATGTTGGTGGGACTGGAACACATTACTGCATTTGGGTCAAATTACGACGTTTTATTTGCGGCGTTATGGACAAAATTGTCCATATTGTCGCAAAATAGAGGAAATTTATAAAAAAAAAAATTCATGTTGCCCGATAACGTCGGTCTTGCCACGTTGACGTCTCTCTTGCCACGTTAACGTTGGTCTTGCCATGTTAACATCGCTCTTGCCACGTTTTCCACTGGAACGTCTCTCTTGCCACGTTTTCCACTGGAATGTCGCTCTTTCCACGTTTGTGAATATGTATGTCGCAATTGCGACGTTTTGGAAACTAGGTTTTCCCCTCCAACGTTCACCTTAGTATGTTCACCAAGTCAAAATACCAACGGTCACTTAGGAATTTTTTACGTCGGAATTGTGACGTTACAAAATCTATAAATATGTTGCATTTAACGGATGTTGCGACAAGTTTGTTATAATAACGACACTTCAAAAAGGGTTGGGACAACTTCCAACACCTCCTCAATTACAACTTGACCTCCTTCATGCTTCATCACCATTT
>ML866934.1:1664-18017 GCA_009831015.1 Picea engelmannii
AACTCAATTTTAAACATTATATTTTATTATCCACCTCTTATTTAATACTTTATTAATTAATGAATTAATTAATAATCAAATTAATCATTAACCATCATAAACAACTATTTTAATAATAATCAATTAAAATTGTTATTTTAAGATATAAATATAGTTTAGCTAATCTTTTTAGAATTATATTATTAAATTAATCATCTTAATAATTAAGGGTCGTTACATGAAGTTCCTGGCTTGTTGGTCTGGTTGTCTCTTTGAATAAATTTTCCCAAGCTATGTTTATTTAGGTGATAGGAAGTCATTGAAAAATACATTCCTAAATTTTTTAAGGTTCATTTTTTAGAGCCTTGTGTTTATAATAAAGATTTAAAAACATTGGGTTTGGTTTTTATTTCAAAAAAGTCAAATTACATGTTTCGGTGGCTAAGTGCCTCTCCAAAAGCGCTTCTAAGCCACCAAAATCCCTAGATTTCTGCAGCTTAAACCCAAAATTCGGGGCTATTTTAGCCACTAAAATCGCAGGAGCTTGGAAATAGTCAGCACATCCTTTCACGCACCTGAAACATTGGGTTTGAGGCATTATGATTGCATTAACCACTGAAACACAATAGGAGAGGTCGATCATGACCGGGTAAGAAGTGATTTAGTGTTTAATGAGTTTTATTTGATATATCGAATTCCAAACCCTCTAAACCCTACACCTGTCCTATTTTTAGGATCTGATCTTTGCATGATACATCTTATCATTTAAACTTCAGTTCCATGAAATCACGTGGCCTGCTGTACTTCATACCCCTTGAGCCTTACCATTTATAATCCTAACAAATTCTAAAATGCCTCTTATATCCCTCAAAATCAAGACTCTCTTTAAATTTGTTCCCTATCATTACACCTCTGACATAGCTGATCCATAACCCCCTAATTCTGCTCAGTGTGGTCTCCTTCCAAGCTCGAATTTCCAATTGCAGGTGTACTTGACCATTTCAACAAATGAAGATAGGAGGGCCAACTTTGAGGAAGGAGCTTGATGATATTTGTTACCTGGAATCACATATAGAGGTGTGTTAGCTTTTCAAGGATGCAGGTTGCTATAGATTTTGTGAGAAATTACAGGGATCACATCAACAAGTATCAGAAGCCTTTTCTCTCACATTTGATGGAAGAAAGGAAATCATTGGCAAAGATGAGTTACTGGTGGATGAAACTCTCATAGCAGAGGTGACAGAGCTGCCAAGGATTGGAGAAAACTGGTTCAAGACCACTGTTACAAAGGAGGTTGAATTTAGGTCTTATTTGAAACTAGAGCACAAGTTTTTGATATGGAAGAAAGACATTCCTATGTCTTTTCTGGAGGAAAAATGGCAGCACCTATTGAAGTCAATTCTTGTTTACATAACCTATCAGGGTAGATATAATATGGTAATGATTTATCATTTCAAATTGATGAATCACTTTACTAGAAGGATCCCCTTGAACCTGCCTTATTACCTCCACAGAAGCTTGACTAAGATGGCTCATCAGGTCAAGGCTAAACCAAGCAAGGTTGCAGGTAGATTATCCCATCATGGTTTGATTGAGCTCTTGATTTGTGAGCTATTGAAGAGAAGGAAAAAGGATTGGGGCCACTTCTTATTTTGGAATGAGTTTCAGATTGATTTACAACCAGAGGATAAAAAGAGATCTTCTTCAAAGAAGTCCTCTACTCCCAGGATTGGGAAAAGGAACAGGAGAGATATCTCTCCTGTGGCATCTGAGAAAGATAATTCATCTTCCAAGCCTAAGAAAGAAAATAAGAAGCTAGATTTTAATGAAGACACAGAGTAGGCTGCACCAAAGAGGACAAAATTTCTAAATTTTCCATATTCAGATTTAGATGAAGAACCAAAAATAGAGGAAGTCCTTGTTGATGAAAGTATTGAATTTTCCATGGAGCAAGCACCAGAGACTAAGATGTTCACAAATCTTGAAAAAGGGTGAAACATCTAGCAACAAAATAAAGAAGAACAAATCAAAGAAGATTAATAAACTCAAAGAGAGAATAGAACAACAGGAAGAGCTAGAGAGAGTGTTAAATGCCAGATACGAAACTCTCTCAAAGAATTTTGCAGAAACCAGTGCAGCGCTAGAAAGATTGGCATATGAAAGTGTAAAGGAAAATAAAAAAGAAGAAGAAGATCGTAAAGGACTATAACAGTCTATGGAGAGTGGCTATGCATTTGAAGAAAAAGGTCAGGTTATTGAAGTTGCAAGCCATGCCTTCAAGACCTCAGCATAAAACACCTGTTGATCTTGAAACCCTAGAAAATGAAGCCATCCATTTGAATGATCTAGAGGCAGCCAACAATTATACATCCATTCTAGAACCTACTCAAGATGTAGAGGTTTCAGAAGATCAACCCTGAAGCATTTTAAAGCTATGATAAAAGGTATTTTGCAATTTTGTTAATTTTTCACTAAGACAGGACTTTCAGTGGCTTACGCGAACATTTCAACTATTCATTAGCCATCGAAAGTAGAGCTTTTGGTGGTTAACAGGCTCAAATTTTGCCTCTCTTAGTCACTGAAAGAACAGACAGGGCAGAGAGACACTATTTTTGCACAGATCCAAGTTTTTTTCACCCAGATGCCTTGAGGATGTCTTGTAATGATGGATAATAATTAAGGGCATCAATTTTAGGTTTTTGTTCCAGCTTTCAAGGTGCTAGCAATAAGAAGAAGATAAAATTGGTTTTCTATTTTTGGGAAAAAATTGTCTTTTGCTAAAGATGGAAATTTCGCCTTATCCATCATCCTTGGAAGGTTTCCTACAACTGTCCAAGATTATAAGGATATGAAGACCATCAAAGATAAGGAGTTGACCTATTTTATAGGATCCTTCCCTATTTCCTTGTGTCAGTTGTTGACTTTCTATTTTAAGTAAATTTGATCCAGTATTCTAGGATCTGGATATCTGATGTAAGGGCTATAAAGCCACAAACATTTGATGAACCAAGGGTTGGACTTGGGATGACCAAAAATGTAAAAATGCTCATAGGATTTAATTGACTGTAATGAATGAAAACAAAGACTTTATTTTCCAGATTCTTGTGTCATTTTCTGTGGTGAAGTTTTCTCTGATGTAAACTATTATTCCTTAGTTTTTCATATTGTTTTTCTGTTCTCATTTCTTATAAGAAGAGTATGCTTAGGATTTGTCATGAACACCCTGATCTGGCTTAAAGACAATGTTTATGTTTTCTTCTGAAGATTTAATGCATAATTCAAATAAACTCTGCTCTGCATTTTAAATGATCTTTGATCTTTTCCTCTCTCCACCTCACAAATTATAAGAATCCACTGATATGACTGTCTTTCTTGGCTACATATGTATTTGTTATTTATTCATTTAATCGTCTTTTATCCTTGACTCCATTTTTCCTAATGGTCCTTTTTATGTCTCAACCAAAACCAATTCAAAATCCATAAACAAACCTATGTTCTTCATAACTAGCCTAATATCTATTCAAACAAATCCATATCAAACAGAGAGATCCATCTCCGAGTCTTGCAGGGCTAGATCCAAGACTCGAAGTGGTTTTGATGTTGCCTCTGTGACTACCTCCATAGCCTTGGGCAAATTATAGAGTGCTAACATGAAGTATTCATGAAAGCCCGAATGTGTTACGAACAATACAAATAACAGTCATAATTTCCCAAGGCTTGGAAAGATAAGAAACAAGACTGAATGAACCAGTGGAAGAAGGGATATAAACCAACTCCTTATTAGAACGGAGCAAAAAGTTTTCCAAGGAAATATTTTTACTCCAACAATCAGAACACCCAAGTAAGTGGTAAATCAACAAACCTGGGGACAAAGAAGTTTGGGGACAGCCCCCGTGAACCGTTAAAATGTTGGAAATGTGGAGAACCTCACTTAAGGAGGAACTGCCCATGTTTGACTTCCGCAGCCAGAACTACGGTTCACAACTTAGAGGAAGCCTCTACAGTGGGAGATGTGGGTAGAGTCTTGCACTGGATAAATGCAGCCATGGATGGTCAACAAGCTGACCACCAGTCCTTTGTGGTGGAAATTGAAGGTAAAATCAATAACACTCGTATTTATGTTTTAATTGATCCTGGAGCTACATTAAGTTATATCACTCCTAGTATAGTGGAGTCAAATAAACTTAAGAAAACAAGACATGCAAAATCTTGGCTGGTACAACTAGCAACATGAACGAAAAGAAAAGTTGTTGACTTCATTTATGATTATGAGTTCAGTTTAGGTGGTCAAAACATAAAGACAAATCTGAACATCCTACCGTTGGGGTCTTATGATGTAATTATCGGAATGGATTGGTTAGAAAGGCATAAAGAAGTGTTAGATTGTTATGAAAAATCACTCAAGTATAAAGACAAAAATGACACTGCTAGGACAGTTCAAGGTATACAAAAACCAGTCTCAGTTAGACAGATTTTAACAATGCAATTCAAGAAATGCATGAGAAAAGGTTGTCAAGTTTATGCCATCCAAGTAACAAACTTGTTAGAAAAATAAGATAAACCTAACTTGGAGAATTTTTCCATTTTGCATGATTTTCAAATATGTGTTTGTTGATAAGATACCTGAATTATCCCCAAGGAGGGATATATACTTTTCTATCGACCTACTACCTGGTTCAACCCCTATCTCGAAAGCACCTTACCGAATGAGTTTATTGGAATTAATAGAACTAAAAATTCAACTACATGAATTATTTGACAAAGAATATATCCGATCGAGTGTTTCACCATGGGGAGCACCAATCCTCATTGTGAAAAAGAAAGATGAGACTCTAATATTATGCAGCGATTACAGACAATTAAAAAAATGACTATTAAGAACAAGTACCCCTTATCTAGTATAAATGATTTGTTCGATCAAGTAGGAGGGGAAAATATTTTCTCCAAATTGGATTTACGATCCGGTTATCACCAGGTTAGGATAAAAGATGAGGAAATAAGTAAGACAACATTCCAAATGATATATGGACATTAAAAATTTGTTGTTATACCATTTGGACTCACTAACGCACCATCCACATTTATGTGTTTAATGAACAATATTTTCAATTAGTACCTGGAAAAGTTTTTGTTGGTATTTATTGACGACATTCTAGTATATTCTAAAACAGAAGAAGAACACGAAAATCACTTAAGGATAGTTCTGCAAACTTTAAGGATGCACAAACTGTATGCTAAATTCGATAAATGTGACTTTTATCAGAAGAAAATACAATATCTAGGACATGTAATTTATGCAGAAGGCATTGTAGTCGATCCTGAGAAAATAAGGGCCATCATGGAATGGTTGATATCTAAGGACGTAGCATACATCGGGTCATTCATGGGAATCACTGGATTATACCGTATATTTATAGAGGGATTTTCCAAAATTGCATACCCTATCACATCACCACTAAAGAAGGGAACCAAGTTTAATTGGTCACAAAAATGTCAAGACAGTTTTAATAAGTTAAAAGAATTATTAACGACCACACCCATTTTAAAGGTAGAAGATCCAGAGAAAGACTTCACCATTTGTGTAGACATGAGTAAAGAAGGACTAGGTGGTGTCCTACCCCAATAAGGTCATGTTATTTGTTATGAGTCCTGAAAACTAAAGGAACATGAAGGAAACTACACCACTCATGACCTAGAGCTAGCAGCTGTAATACACGCCTTAAAGATGTGGTGGCACTACATAATGGGAAGAAAGTTTCTATTATTGACTGACAACAATGGTGTGAAAATTTTGTTTAGTTAGCCAAACCATAATGCAAGGCAAGCAAGATGGCTAGCCTTCTTGAGAGAATTTGACTTTGAGGTAAGACATATCAAGGGTAAGGAAAAAAAAAGTAGTTGATGCCTTAAGAAGAAGAGTTCATGGGTTGTTTTAAAAAAACATTAGTAGGGAAGAAAGCGATCTTGAACAGAGGATAAAGACTCCAAGTAATAACGACGAAAATTACACTAAAACAATGGCATAATTTCAGAACACTACAGAAAATTCAAACAAAACAGATCTGAGTGTGGACTAAAATGGTCTACTATGATTTAAAAATAGAATATACATACTAGATTCAACAGTGTTAAAGTTAACAGTTTTGGATGAAGTTCATAAGAAGCCATATTCTGGTCATCCAAAATACCAGAAAACGATAACAACACTAAGAAAGTTATTTTATTGGTCTAATATAAAGGGATAAACAACATAATACTTAGCTAAGTGTCAATATTGTCGGCTGGTAAAATTCGAACACCAACATCCAACCGACCTGTTGTAGCCCTTACTTGTGCCAGAATGGAAATGGGAGACTATATTGCTAGACTTTATTACAGGTTTGCCTAGAACTCAAAAACAAAATGATTCAATTATGGTGGTAATTGATAAACCTAGTAAGTCTGCACACTTTATTCCTATAAAGTCTACTTTTAAAGACATTAACATCACTGGAATATTCTTGAAAGAATTTTTTAGACTGCATGGTATTCCTAAAATGGTGATTTCGGATAGAGACGTAAAATTTACATATGATTTTTGGAAATAAGTGTTTGTAGGGATAAATACTAACTTGAATTTCAGCACGAGTTATCATCCACAAACAGATGGGAAGACTGAACGAACAAACCAAATCCTAGAATATATGCTCCGCATGTACGTGAGAAAAAAACCAAGCAAATGGGAAGACTACTTGCACATGGTAGAATTTTCATACCACAATGGGTACCAAACTTCGGCTAAGATGATCCCTTTCGAAGTATTGTATGAAAAAAAGTGTACGACTCCAATTAGTTTGGATAACCCAGTTGACAGACTCATGGTTGGACCAAAGATTCTCTAGGAAATGGGGAGCATGGTAAGAAAAGTACAACATAACTTAAAAGAGGCACATGACAGAAAAAAAAGTTACACAGACGAGAAAAGAAGACACTTGGAATTTCAAGTGGGAGACCATGTCTATTTAAAATTCAAAGCCCATAAAAGTTCACTAAATCTAGGGAACTGTGCCAAATTGGCACCCAAGTTTTGTGGGCCTTTCGATATCTTAGCTTGAATTGGACCCGTAGTATACCAACTTGCACTTCCTGCCAATCTAAAAATTCATAATGCATTTCATGTTTCTTTGTAACTTAAATAATTATGTTCATGACCCTACTCATATGATCGATCAGAACTTGGTGCAGGTGGAACCAGAAGGTGAGTTCCAAGGAAAGCCTCTGGGCATTCTGGACCAGAGAGAAATAACACTTCGGAACAGAGCCGTCGCCCAGGTAAAAGTACAATGGAAGCACTTTAGCCCCGAGGAGGCCACTTGGGAATTGGAGGGAGATTTGCAGAAATATCATCCAATCCTGTTCCAAGAAAGGAATGAACACTGAGGACAGAGTTATATTGAAGGGGGAAAGGATGTAACATCCCCAGAAATAAATTATTTTTAAGTTTGAAATTTCGTAGGAAATTATTTTCGTTTTTGGTAAATTCAAAATTGGAAAACTTTTTCCATTTATGGCAATTATGATTTTCGAATTTAGTTAATTGTAATTAATGATTATGAATGTTGGGTAGAGATCTGATTTGATCCAACTAACTATTTGACTATGATACTTGTATGAAAAAAAATATTTTATAATTATTGCTGATGGACAAATGGAACAACCATGTTAAAATCAACTGACCATGACTCCATGAGAGGGGAACATGTTGGAACTACCTCAGGTATGAATGTGACAAGTGGAAAATCAAGAATTTGGCCATTGGCAGCCCCTGAAAATCAGGGATTTGGAAATTTACGAAAATTATCAAGGGGGGAAAAAGACCTAGGCAAAAAATGGTTTTGGATATATAGCATATGGGAGGAGGCAGGAGGCTGCCTAGTATGCTAGAGAAAGGACAATTATCTCTTGTTGTTATGAACATTGGTTTTCTGAGTGTGAGGCAAGGAGAAGTTGTTGAAGCGGAAGGACTATTGTGGAGGGGAGTTCTGAGTTCTCCCTCATGGATTCATGGTCAGGCTAGGGGGTGAATGGAGAAAGTGACATTGGATTTTCCGTTCTAAGGTTGGGAGGAACGTGGTTGTTCCCTTTGTCTTACAACAAAAACTGGTTCAGATATGTTCATCTATCATTTTCGGGTTATATATCTCTTGTTTTTAAATGGCTGTCAGAATAAATCTATATATTACTGGGTGAATTATTCCTACTGAATTTCTTTCTAATCAAGAATTTTTTTTTATTTAAATGACTGAAAAAGAGTATAGATAGCATAATGTTGTGTGAATTATTATTGTGAGTTAAACTATGAATGGATGGAACAAACGTAGGATAAACCCCTGCAAATTTTAATTTTATGCTTCGGATAAAACTACCTGTATATATATATATATATAAATTATGAGTTGTTGGCCCTTGACCAAGTTTTGAGGAACACTTGGCCATAATTGATCGTTTTGGACTTCGACACCCTGTCAAAGATGGAGCGCTAGGCGAAGCAGAGATCATGGGATCTCGGTCCACTTTTGGGCCTCTTTTAGGGTTTTGGGTTAATGCAATGGGAAAGGGATGTCGGCCTATGGGTTAACCCACGTTTAGGCCCACTTTTGTAATATATAAATAGAAATATAGACAATGTAAGAAAGAGTAGATGCGATTTGTTAGTGCAATTGGTGGTGCATCTATGTGATGTTGAGTAAGTGCTCTATGTGAATTGTTTAAGGCTTGCAAGGTTAAGTGCAAGTTACTGTGTGATTGATACTGTAACGAAAGGAAGAGGGATCTAACCAGTTGCGTAGATTTTTTGTTCTATGCGAAGAAGGGTTTCAAAGGATTTGTGCTTGTAACATCTTGAGGACGATAATAAAGAAGAAGATCTTGTGGATGTAGTCCTAGGGGGGGGGGTGGTGAACGACGTAAATCTGTGTTTTATGCTCTATGCTTTGGTTCAATGAATTTATCTTTTCTTATGCTACGTGCTTTAATATATCCACTTGTGACACTGTGCTTCCTAGATATATATGATTGTTAGATCGGATGTGTATGAGAATGCTTAGTGCTGATCTACTAGATATGATATGATTTTCTATGGTTAAGTGATGAAACAATGTACATATAATTATTCACCGCAAAGCTCTGTGCCGTCTGTAAAGTATAATAAGGGTTAAATAATGATGAATGATATATGCTAAGTGCCCTTTAAAGATAGAATCATAGATATGTGTCCCAGCTAACGTTGCAGACACCTGAGTCTTGCAACCACCCCTGCCTCTACCTCGGGTGAGAGTTCATCTACTTCATAGGTGTTGCCGAAAGGGATGGTAGTTAGGGCTTTGTTGGTGCGCTCTTGAGTGTTGAACCCTGGGTCTACCCCTATGCCAACAAATGGTTCCATTACCGGGACATGAAACTGTGATTGCCGGGAACTAGAGAAGATGAACCTTTATGTAAAGAAAGCTCTGTGCGTAGATCTGTTTCCCTAGTGCGCAACGTTCTACTTGACCTGTGAAGCTTTGTGCCAAGAAAGAAAGGTCAGATATGAATAAAATAGGTCATATCTTTAAGAAAAGAGGTTGATACTGAATAAAAGAAGCAAGATCTGAACGCTTTGTGCTCTAATAAAAGTAAAAGTTGGTATTTCTGAAAGAAAGAGGCCAGATCTACAGAAAAGAGGTAATATCTATAAGCCTTGTGTTCTAATAAAGGTAAGAATAGTTAAAAGTTCTAGATCTGAAAGCTTTGTGCTCTGTAGAAGTAAGATAAGTGGAAATTTTTGTTTCTAAAGCATGGATCTAGGTATGTTTGATAGATTCGGTCCTAGCTTAAAACCTAGGGCTTTAATAGAAGAAAGAAAGATTGATATGAATATATATGATAAGTATAATGATAGATATGTTATACTTATCCATAGAAAGAATGTTTGGACTAACAAATGGATGAAGTATCCTAGAAATAATTTTTTGCAGGATAACTACCATGATCCTGGTGCGCAGTACAAAAGAAGTTGGGGATCATTTAAGAGAAAGAGAGGATTGACCCTATGTTACAGTTGCAGAAAACCAGGTCATCTAGCTAAGGAATGCCATGGTGGAAAACCCAGTTGTCTCTGTTGCAAAGATTTGGACCATGAAGTATTGGATTTCCCTAGAATGATTGCTAGGCTCAAAGGAATGAATCTGAACCCTAAGGTAGATCTAGAGATAGCAGAACCTCAGAAAGAATCAGAGAAAGTATTAATTCATATGAAAGAAACCCTGAATGAACACCGACATGTCAGATTATCAGAGATATTTAAAGAAAAAGAATGCATCGAAGTAAGGATAGGGGACTTCAACATTGATTGTGTTCTAGATGAGGAAACAAATGAATATCATGATAGAGAGAACGTGGGAAGCTATAGGGAATCCTGTCATGATCCCTTCACTAGGAGGAATAGGACTCTTCAGAGGAAAATTGGTAAACCTATGTGGAAGACTCACTCAGATATCTACGAATGCTAATGGAACTTCGACTGAAGAAGATTTTGAGATTATTAAATTTATTGAGGACAACGCCCCGTTTACTATGTTACTTGGAAAACCTTGGATTGACAGAGATCAAGTTAAATGGAAGGAAGAAGAAGAAGTTTTGGAACAGAATAAACAAGAATTAAAATATTTTATGACCAAGAAGATTGCACAATTGATTGAGGAACAGGAAAATAAATCAAAGCTATTTGACACTAGAAGCTCAGATGTCAAACAATTAGGGGACTCACAAAAGATTGGAATATCTGTACCAGATACAAATGAAGTAGTTCTCCTGAGTCTTGGGAAAGAACCTCAGCAACGCAAAGTGACTATGCCCAAGGAAAATAAGAACCAGATCAAGAAAATAACTACAGAGACGAAGCTCATGGGGAAGAAGGCTATAAAGATAAGTAAAAAGAGAGCTCAGATCAACATGCTATAGAGGGTTCCAGAGGGAATATCTCTGAAAGAAACTTTGCAAAATTCAAGCTTCACCAGGATAACATAACAACGACATAGGTCACTTTTTCGTGGCGAAGCAATATAGTCGTTGAAGTCCGATATCCATTCGACTTCCGCCCTGAACGGATCGAAAAACATTGATGGTTCATCACCAAACTGTTAGACCACACCATAATGGATAGAACCAGAGTTAAGGAAGCCCCATATCCATTGCAAATAATCCATTACAGAGTTACTTACTTAATCCATCACGCCATGCATGGAAGACACTTTTTATAATCGTGAATTTGAGTCCGCAGACTACCTAAATTGTGAACCGTGATTACTCCTCCCTTACTCTCTACCTTACTATAGTATCTACATTACTCTAAGAACCTGATTTATTGATCTTGAGTGTATATGTCCGATGAATTTAGCACAACTGAAGAATCTGTACGAGAGGTACTCGCGAGCCTCAGATCCGAAAGAGTCATGTCAGAGTGGGGATTGTCTACAGGTTTACACACATCATTGACGAGAGGAGTGCAAGCCTCCCCGATGACTACTCGAGCAGGAAAATCCCAAGCTGATGCAGAAAGAAGAACCAAACATAAGGACGATATGGCCAATGCGAAGTTGGTTCCATCCATCCTACCTGCTTACATACCACCTCTCAGTGGTGTGATCAACATAGATAGTGTGCCTAGAGACTTTGAGTACACTCTAATCATGGCGTACCTACCGAAAGGAGTATGTACAGTCCGCGCATATCACGACAAGATCGCAGCATTGAATTTTAGTGACTTCAACTTGGGGGATCATAAAGTTTACAACGCACTTTCCCCATGCAAGTACCTAACCAAGGGAAAGAATTTGAAGATCGTCCCTCAATAATGGACGATGAACCTCGCATAGTCTACTCTGCTCAACGTTATGAAGATACCGCACTTCGACAAACACCAGGAGGTGAATTCTTGCGTGAAGTTGTTGTTGGCAAGTTACCATAGAGGATACTTATGGTTGAACCGTCGCATAATAGTTGATCGAACGTTTATCAACCGGATCACTAGGCTTAGCATGCAGGGCCCTGATCCCCATGATTACTATCCTGGAAAGACCGTGGATCACGCTCTTGCTCAGAAGATCAAAGAAGCTTATGGAAATGTTGAGAAAGGTGTGCGAGGTTACAAGGTAGCTTCTATTGAAAGTGGCGCAGTGCGCCTCTCCTGTAAACTGATTGCAGGGAAGTTGGTACACAAGAATCGACCCACGCAAGTATCCGAATTTGTAGTTGACCTCGTAGGAAAGTGCGCAGAGGGACTACATATGAACTGTGTGAAGTACTTGGTGAATCAACTAGAGATTGATTGCAGAGAAGCCTAGGATCAGAGGAATGAATTTCATTTTAGCTCGCTCTTGATACTTATAGATTTCCTTGCATGGGAGCTACCAGAAGGTTCAACCTTCCCCGACATTGACCCCTTTGAACAACTAGCTGCGAAGTTCAATACACTGTGGTACTCAAACGACATGAACAAGTAGTGGCAATCCAATGTCGTATTTCATACCTACTACACCCAATTGAAGCTCGCCATCCTGTCCAAGCCTCGCATGACCCCGAATACTTTACACAGGTTTCAACCTTTGATAAAGTTCAGTGAAGACCGCCATTTTATATATCTAACAACACATACTGATGAGAAAAAGGAACAAATTTAGTCTTATTACAAGCTGACAGAAGAAGAACTGGAGGAAATCACCAAGGAATGGTCGACGGGCCTCCTTATTCTAGCAAACCCCGTAGAAGTATCAGACATTGACAGCCCAAAAGCTACACAGAATACACATGGACCCAGTAAGACAAAGAAAACAAAGAAGACAAAGAAGGATGAGGATATCCAGGATGTAGACAACAAATCTGTAAGAACCACATCTGTTACACCAGAGCAAGGAGGTAATGGATAAGACTTATAGGAAGTCGAACGAAGGCCAACAAACAAAGTAGAAATCATAAAGAAAAGGAAGAGTTCACCTCCAGAACCTTCCTCCCAAAAGAAATCAAAAGCACCCGTGACTAAGCTGAAGACCACACTCACTCCAGATGACTTTAGTGTTCTCATCGCAGCTATGAACGAAGCCATAGAAGAGATAACATAAAATAAGGAAGCTAAGAAAGAGACAATGTACAACATAATCGAGATCCAACTCCAAGGATTACATCAAGCTCTCTAGTCTAGACGCACAGTCTCCTCGGCACCTTTGCCAGAAGGAACAACAAAAGAAGGAAATGAACTAGTTCAACTCCGCCAGATTGTTGACACGATCGAAGTACGCCTTCAGAAGGCACGGAAAGAAACAATGTAGGCCACCCATGCCTTAAAGAAATCATAGGAGGAAATCATCGAGAAACGCCGAGCTGCGCAACAAGGGAAGGACACTCTCCAAGTGAAGTTTGAAGAAGACAGAGCGAAGATCCAAAAAGAGAAAGAGAAGCTACTTGCGAAGCAGATTGGGATTGAAGAAGTAGTCAACAGATCTTTTCCCTCTGTGACCGGCTTAGAACAGAAGGCAGAGGAACCCATCAAATGCCAAGTGATGATGCTTGTTGAAGTTATTCAACAACTTCAACAAAGAGTCATGGACTTAGAGCTTCAGACAACACCATAGACGCCATAAGAAGTGCGCGACCAACGAGAAATAACTGCTCGGAGCACCATAGAAAGGATTAAAGCACTCTCCGAGGAATGCAAACAGTTAATTAGCAGAAGTGCGCAGATCTATGAGAACCTAACTGAGAACCCATAATTTCATAAATTGGAGTCACAGCTCCAAGAGGTGAAGTAGGATGCCGAAAATGTACAGGTGCAGTTGAATGCCCTGTCACCCGTAGAGAGAATGAAGAGGTTTCCAGAGCAACGTACAACCCAAAAATAGATTCACATGCTTCAGAGTAAAGTAATGGAAGTCTCTCAACGATTTCAACCAGTGCAAGAAAAGGCATGCCAACTGTTCACTGAATTTGAAAGCTAAGGAGTAGAACTTGAATAGGTTGTGAATATAGCAGAACAACACCTAGAAGGGCCGACAAATGAGGCACTCATCCAGGAGTTTTCCAAGCAAGAGGCAGTAGCAATGTGGCAGGTCAAAGCAACTCGAGCCAAGATCAAGGAATTTGAAGCATAATTGGTCAGACCTGAGTGACTCGGGATGAGTCACAAGTGAGTGTTGGGGGTCTGTTGGCCCTTGACCAAGTTTTGAGGAACACTTGGCCATAATTGACCATTTTTGGACTTCGACACCCTGTCAAAGATGGAGCGCTAGGCGAAGCAGAGATCACGGGATCTTAGTCCACTTTTGGGCCTCTTTTAGGGTTTTAGGTTAATGTAATGGGAAAGGGATGTCATCCTGTGGGTTTACCCACGCTTAGGGCCACTTTTGTAATATATAAATAGAGATATAGGAAATGTAAGAAACAGTAGATGCAATTTCTTAGTGCAATTGGTGGTGCATCTATGTGATGTTGAATAAGTTCTCTGTGTGAACTGTGTAAGGCTTGCAAGGCTAAGTGCAAGTTACTGTGTGATTGATACTGTAATGAAAGGAAGAAGGATCTAACGAGCTGCGCAGATATTTTTTCCTATGAGAAGAAGGGTTTCATAAGCTTTGTGCTTGTAACAACTTGAGGATGATAATAAAGAAGAAGATCTTGTGGACGTAGCCCCAGGGGGGGGTGAACCACTTAAATCTGTGTGTTATGCTCTGTGATTTGGTTCAATACATTTATCTTTTCTTATGCTACGTGCTTTAATATATCCACTTATGACTATGTGCTTCCTAGATATATATGATTGTTAGATCGGATGTGTATGAGAATTCTTAGTGATGATCTACTAGATATGATATGATTTGCTATGGTTAAGTGCTGAAACAATGTACATCTGAGTATTCACCGTGAAGCTCTATTCCGTCTGTAAAGTATAATAAGGGTTAAATACTGATGAATGATCTATGCTAAGTTCCCTGTAAAGATAGAATCACAGATCTGTGTCCTAGCTAAGGTTGCAGACACCTGAGTCTTGCAACCACCCCTTCCTCTACCTCGGGTGAGACTTCATCTGATTCACAGGTGTTGCTGAAAGGGTCGGTAGTTAGGGATTTGTTGGTGCGCTCTTGAGTGTTGAACCCTGGGTCTGCCCCTATGTCAACATGAGTAGAATCATAGATTTATGGACACGCTAGCATACTTCTAGTTTAAATAAAATTAGACTGATTCCATGTTTGGATAGTAGGAATTTTGTGTTTATATAAGTACAAGAAATCAATTCGAAGGAGTCTTTTATTGCACCTTTGACTAAGGAAATGCTGAAGGGTATACACGAGATAAATATTTATACATTCACATATTACTGTAATGAGTTATACAGAGTCATAACACTACTATAATATCAATGCATGGTATATATATATTTTAGATCCAACAAGTATTAAAATATAATGGAAGACAAACAATCTAACTAGTCTTATTAGGATTTCTGGAAAAGATAAATAAGAACTAAAGAAAACAAATCGAATCTTTTAACGCAAATGAGGTTCTGGAAATGAAATAATAGAGGGGCGAAAGACCGACGAATTCGGGAAAATAGAAATACAGAACCCTTAATGTATATACACATTTCTGATAAGTTTGAAACATTATAGCTTTATTAACGAATAATAAATTATTTCAACCTTGGTGTGATTCATATAGTACCGAAATAAAAGAAAACAATAGTTCTATTGACTACAACGAAGCTTTCTGAACATAGTAATACAAAAGTAACAAAACAAAATTTGGAGGACATACTTTCTAGAAGTATACATGCTGATATGCCTTCTTTATAAACAATCTAGGTAAAATAAATAACCATCGTACCATTAAGACTAGATTTAAAATTGTTATGAACCCTTGTATTTCAAATACAACTATACAAGAGAAAATCCTATGATTTAAAACTTATAGTTTGTTATACAAATCTATTCAGAACAAAATTTTAAAGTGTGTCCAACCTTACGCAATTACTACGTTCTCCTCCAACAGTGAGATATCGACGTGAAAATAGGATTTACTTATTAACCAACCGACACAAGAAATTAGGACGAAACTTCACATAATAACGATAAAACTGGGATGGAACCATGGCATTCATTTCTAGAACTTGGATGTAATGACCCTTTACTTATTAATATGAATAATTTCATAAATAATCCTAAAGATCAGCTAAATTATAATTAATTATTATATAACCTTAATTAATTATATGTTATTAATTAATTATTTTTTTACTATGATTAGCTTAAGTATGATTAACTCTTTAATTAAGGGTTAATGAATGATTAATTATTAAGTGAGTCATTA
>ML866935.1:5361-20441 GCA_009831015.1 Picea engelmannii
TATATATATATATATATATATCATACTTTAATTTACTCATTTCTCTTCACACTCTTTCTTTTCCATCACATATTCTAGGTGTATATGAAAAATGGGCACTCTATTTTTTAAAGGTGGAGTCACATCACTTATTCCACGTGTATATGAAAAGTAGGCACTCTATTTTTTAAAAGTGGAGTCCATTTTTACATAAATCACACAATTATGGTTGGGTTGAATTCACTCTTAGTGGAGAAAGGATAAGATTTTAGTTGATAATAAGAAATGTAACATAGGTAAGATCATTTATGGGTCTTGTCTGTTATTGCTGAAGATTCATAAAAATATTTTCAAAGATTACAAGCCCAATTAATTCTTTGCAAAACAAAGGAGTGAACTTTGAATGGACTTCCAAGTGTGAAGATATATTTTAGCAGCTAAAATACATTTTGACAAGTGTGCCAGTATTAAATATTGTAGATTTAGATGAATATTTTACAGTGTACACTAATGCATGCAAGGAAGTGCTCCGTGGATTCCTCACTCAAAAGGATCATGTGGTATGTTACAAGTCCTGAAAATTAAAAGAGCATGAGAGAAATTATGCTACACATGTTTTGAAATTAGTAGCCATTGTTCATGCACAACAAATGTGGAGACATTACCTCATGGGGAGAACATTTGAGCTAATGACACGTCACTATGGTCTTAGACATTTATTTTGACAACCAACATTAAATGTCAGACAAACTAGATGGCTTAGATTTCTAAGTGAATATGACTTTGAAATTAAACATATCAAAGGAAAAGATAACCAGGTGGTTGATGCACTCAACATAAGAGCACATGAGATGCATATGGTAGCCATTAGTATGTGCAACGTAAATTTAAAAGACAAAATAATTGAAACAACAAATTCAGATCATCACTATTTAAAAATAAAAGAAACATTACAACAAAGAAATTTACAATATAAATTTAAATAATACGAGTTGCAAGAGGATGGAATACTCATGTATAGAGGGAAAATATATGTGTCATATTCCGGTGAGATAAAAAATATAGTGCTGAAGAAAATGGACAATGTACCATATGCTAGGTGCTTAGGATATCAGAAATCAATTGTGGTTGTAAGGAGCCAATATTTTTGGCCCAGAATGAAGAAAGAAGCGATTGATTACATAGCCAGATTCCCGGAGTGTCAAAAGGTAGAGGTTTAACATAGACATCCAACGGGGCTATTACAACCATTTCTCATTCCAGAATGGAAATGGGAAGTAGTTACAATTGATTTTATTACAAAGCTTCCCAGAACAGTAAGACAACACAATTCCATCATAGTGGTGGTGGAAAAATTGACGAAAACTGCACATTTTATTCCTGTGAAGACTACACACAAGGAAAAAAACATTACAAAGATCTACATGAAAGAAGTTGCTAGGCCACATGGAGTGCCCAAGGAAATTGTTTCAGATAGAGATCCAAAGTTCACAATAAAATTTTGGAAAGGTTTCTTCAAAGTATTTGTAACAAATTTAAATGTCAGTACAAAGTATCACCCAGAGTCAAATGGGAAAATAGAGAAAACCAACAGAATCATTGAAGACATGCTCAAAATGTATGTGATGGACCAACCATCAAAGTGGGAAGATTATATCCACTTAATTGAATTCACTTACAATAATGGGTATCATGGTTCATTACAAATGAACCAATTTGAAGCATTGTATGGCAAGAAGTGTAACACACTAGTGAGCTGGGATAACCCAGTAGACAAAATTGTCATTGGACCAGATTTGATAAAGGAAATGGGAGAGTAGATGATAGGGATCTAACATAATTTAAGGGCTTCCCAGGACATGTAGAAAATCCATGCATACAAGAACAAAGTATTTAGAGATTTTAAAGTGGGTGAACATGTTTTTCTAAAAGTGAAAGCGAAAATAAGTTTGCTAAGATTTGGTTGCTGCCCAAAGTTGGTAGCAAGATATTGTGGGCCTTTTGGGATCTTAGAAAATATAGGGCCATTTGCATACATGTTATCATTTCATGCATCCATGAGAGTGCACAATGTATTTCATGTCTCATTATTAAAGAAATATGTGCATGATCCTAACCACATAATTGATTGGACTCTGATCCACGTGGAGCACGAAGGGGGTTTCGGGGTGGAACCAATATGCATTCTAGACCAGAAAGTCAAAGTGTTTAGGAACAAAGAAATCAACTTGGTAAAGGCCCAATGGACCTGCTGTGGCCTGAAGATACAACGTGGGAGCATGAAGAAACTACGTGGGAGGAATACTTGCAAAGTTTTGTCAATTTTGAAGGAAATAGAAGCTAAATATGTAAGACTCCATTTTTGGGCAGCTAGGGTTCCAGAACCACACCTCATAATTATTGGTCACATATGTTGATAACCCTGGTAAAAAAATGGGGCAGCCTGATGGACTAAGAGTAGTGAAGGGGGCACATTGCTTGGGTCAACAAGTTGAAAAAAACAAGAGATTATGATTGGAATCGCTGGTTGAGTCGTGAAATTGTAGAATTTTTTTCTCTAAGTATTGTGATGTAAATTTGTATATGTATTTTGGCATGATGTTGTGCACCAAGGATGGTGCACAATTGTATGGGAGGGGAATGTAACATCCTTGCTATAATCCCCAATTTAATTAATGCATAATGAAGATATGAATGTGGCCATGACCAAACAATGTAATATAAAAATTGTTATTTTAAATTTTAATAAATAAAATATGATGCCACCTGCTGGGGACATGGAAAAAGATTAGGGGCTCAGTTTTCCACAAGATAAGGGAGTTTCTAAGAGGAGTTATTTGTGGGTATTAATTCAAACCAACTTTCCCAAATTTTATTATCTTTAGGGAAAACCTTCTATTTTGTTGTTGAGCGTTCCCAAAGCCAATCATTAAACTCATGTGAGAGGGTGAGTGTAAAAGTCACATCCCATAGTTATTGAGAGCATGGGGATGACATACAATAAACATTGGGTAGAGTGAGAAGTCAATTGACTTGAGGGAAAAGTAAATTCATATGGCCAAAGATGGTAGTTTTTCACGAGATGTGTTTTTGCATGAATAACAAGCAGAGAACAAGGAGAAAGGGCACTAGATCTGGACCAACAATGGAGGTCGAATTCTGGAGCGTTTTTGGAAATAAAGACTGAATAGTCAGGTTGTTAGGCCTGAAGAGTGAACTCCTATGTGAGTTCCAATGTAACAAAAGTGATTGTTGTTGTTTTCCTCGTAGTTTTTCCTAGTAGTGAGTTCCTTTGATTTTGTAGTAGTGAGATTTCTAGTTACCTGTGCTAAAGAGACCTAGATAAATGAATGGTGCAACCCAAGGGATTGAGAGTAGTGAAAGGGCACATTCCTTGGGTTGGGCAAGTCAAGAGGAAGAGAGCGGGTGGAATTTGGGATAGTTTTAGGAGAATGTCAGTGGGTTGTGGGATATCGGAGCTGTGAGTGGACAATGAGAGACACCCTTTTCTTGTGGATTCCTAGCCCCAACTTGGGAGTGACTTGTTGTTGATATATGGAACAACAAGTCTATGGTTGTGTGGAATGTCTATTCCAAGAAGCTCGTTGCACAACCGTTTAAAGAAAAAGTGTTTATATGTTTTTCTGAGTTAATTTATGAGTTTAACCAAACTGTATTTTAATCTGTGAATGGGAAATTTGATTTATATGTTGTTTTAGATGAGTTTAATTGTTGCATTCATGTAATTTAGCATGTTGTAGCTACATATAGTTAAATGGTATCGAACAAGTGTTAAATTTGAGTATAATTTGTAGCCGATAAGCTACATGAATTTAGTTAGCAGAAAAAAATCGTTTTTATGTGTATTCCACGTAGTAATATTACTCGGTTAAGCTTACAACTATTTTTTAACATAGTTTGTTTTAAATAAAAGTATTCATCTTTCTATAAAGAAGATAGGTAGACAATATTACTAAACTAGAGGAAGAATATAATGTGTAGCAACATTGATTGTAAGCGAATTCAATTTGCAATATAAATGTGTTTTTTCTTGCATATACAACGCTCTTAAATACTATGGTTTAATCCTTTGTTTTACTTTGTTCCTTTGCACACTCTCTGTTTCTTTTCTAAAGATTAGTATCACAACATGTTTTAGGAGGCTTTGATGTTTATCTTGTGGTTTTTTGAGATGGCTAGAAAATACATCATGTGACAACTAGTACCACAACTCGATGGCAAAAATTATGATGTTTGGTGCATCAAGATGAAGACCATTTTCTGATCACAAGAGTTGTGGCACTGAGACTCATTGACCTCAATAGACAATTGAATGATAACTTAGCTATCACTTGAGTCTTCACTCCTAAAGTTTTTTTGCACCCATACCTCATGGGATTATTATTAGTTTAAAGAAGTCAAGCTTAAGGGGGAGTATTGAAAATAAGAATGAACACTTTGAAACAAATGTCTTGCAATCACCAAACCAACAAATATGCAAAATACACTCATGAACTATTAAACCTCTCAAATATATTTTAGCTAGTCACATAAACAACACACTTTTTTAAAATAAAAGATCCTTGAAAAAAGGAAAAATATAATGTGAAACAACATTGATTGTAAAATAATTCAATTTACAATATAATTTGTGTTTTCTTTTATATATATATATCACATACTTTAATTTACTCATTTCTCTTCACACTCTTTCTTTTCCATCACATATTCTAGGTGTATATGAAAAATGGGCACTCTATTTTTTAAAGGTGGAGTCACATCACTTATTCCACGTGCATATGAAAAATAGGCACTCTATTTTTTAAAAGTGGAGTCCATTTTTACATAAATCACACAATTATGGTTGGGTTGAATTCACTCTTAGTGGAGAAAGCATAAGATTTTGGTTGATGATAAGAAATGTAACATAGGTAAGATCATTTATGGGTCTTGTCTGTTATTGCTGAAGATTCATAAAAATATTTTTAAAGATTATAAGTCCAATCACTTCTTTGCAAAAGAAGGGAGTGAACTTTGAATGGACTTCCAAGTGTGAAGATATATTTTAGCAGCTGAAATACATTTTGACAAGTGTGCCAATATACATTTTGACAAGTGTGTCAGTATTAAATATTGCAGATCTAGATGAATATTTTACAGTGTACACTGATGCATGAAAGGAAGTGCTCGGTGGATTCCTCACTCAAAAGGATCATGTGGTATGTTACAAGTCCTGAAAATAAAAAAAACATGAGAGAAATTATGCTATACATGTCTTGAAATTAGTAGCCATTGTTCATGCACAAAAAATGTGGAGACATTACCTCACGGGGAGAACATTTGAGCTAATGACAGGTCACTATGGTTTTAGACATTTATTTTGACAACCAACATTAAATGCTAGACAAACTAGATGGCTTAGATTTCTAAGTGAATATGACTTTGAAATTAAACATATCAAAGGAAAAGATAACCAGGTGGTTGATGCACTCAACATAAGAACACATGAGATGCATATGGTAGCCATCAGTATGTGCAACGTAAATTTAAAAGACAAAATAATTGAAACAACAAATTCAGATCATCACTATTTAAAAATAAAAGAAACATTACAACAAGAAAATTTACAATATAAATTTAAATAATACGAGTTGCAAGAGGATGGAATACTCATGTACAGAGGGAAAATATACGTGTCATATTCCGGTGAGATAAAAAATACAGTGCTGAAGAAAATGCACAATGTACCATATGCTAGGTGCTTAGGATATCAGAAATCAATTGTGGTTGTAAGGAGCCAATATTTTTGGCCCAGAATGAAGAAAGAAGCAGTTGATTACATATCCAGATTCTTGGAGTGTCAAAAGGTAAAGGTTTAACATAGACATCCAACGAGGCTATTACAACCATTTCTCATTCCAGAATGGAAATGGGAAGTAGTTACAATTGATTTTATTACAAAGCTTCCCAGAACAGTAAGACAACACAATTCGATCATGGTGGTGGTGGAAAAATTGACGAAGACTGCACATTTTATTCTTGTGAAGACTACACACAAGGGAAAAAATATTACAAAGATCTACATGAAAGAAGTTGCTAGGCCACATGGAGTGCCCAAGGAAATTGTTTCAGATAGAGATCCAAAGTTCACAACAAACTTTTGGAAAGGTTTCTTCAAAATATTTGTAACAAATTTAAATGTTAGTACAAAGTATCACCCATAGTCAAATGGGAAAATAGAGAAAACCAACAGAATCATTGAAGACATGCTCAAAATGTATGTGATGGACCAACCATCAAAGTGGGAATATTATATCCACTTAGTTGAATTCACTTACAATAATGGGTATCATGGTTCATTACAAATGAACCAAGTTGAAGCATTGTATGGCAAGAAGTGTAACACACTAGTGAGTTGGGATAACCCAGTAGACAAAATTGTCATTGGACCAGATTTGATAAAGGAAATGGGAGAGTAGATGATAAGGATCAAACATAATTTAAGGGCTTCCCAGGACATGTAGAAAATCCATGCATACAAGAACAAAGTATTTAGAGATTTTAAAGTGGGTGAACATGTTTTTCTAAAAGTGAAAGTGAAAAGACGTTTGCTAAGATTTGGTTGCTGCCCAAAGTTGGTAGCAAGATATTGTGGGCCTTTTGGGATCTTAGAAAATATAGGGCAATTTGCATATATGTTATCATTTCATGCATCCATGAGAGTGCACACCGTATTTCATGTCTCTTTATTAGAGAAATATATGCATGATCCTGACCACATAATTGATTGGACTCTGATACACGTGGAGCATGAAGGGGGTTTCGGGGTGGAACCAATATGCATCTTGGACCGGAAAGTCAAAGTGTTTAGGAACAAAGAAATCAACTTGGTAAAGGTCCAATGGACCTGTTGTGGCCTGAAGATACAACGTGGGAGCATGAAGAAACTACGTGGGAGGAATACTTGCAAAGTTTTGTCAATTTTGAAAGAAATAGAAGCTAAGTATGTAAGACTCCATTTTTGGGCAGCTAGGGTTCCAGAACCACACCTCATAATTATTGGTCACATATGTTGATAACCCTGGTAAAAAAATGGTGCAGCCTGATGGACTAAGAGTAGTGAAGGGGGCACATTCCTTGGGTCAACAAGTTGAAAAAAACAAGAGATTATGATTGGAGTTGCTGGTTGAGTCGTGAAATTGTAGAATATTTTTCTCTAAGTATTGTGATGTAAATTTGTATATGTATTTTGGCATGATGTTGTGCACCAAGGATAGTGCACAATTATATGGGAGGGGAATGTAACATCCTTTCTATAATCCCCAATTTAATTAATGCATAATGAAGATATGAATGTGGCCATGACCAAACAATGTAATATAAAAATTGTTATTTTGAATTTTAATAAATAAAATATGATGCCACCTGCTGGGGACATGGAAAAAGATTAGGGGCTCAATTTTCCACAAGATAAGGGAATTTCTAAGAGGGGTTATTTATGGGTATTAATTCAAACCAACTTTCTCGAATTTTATTATCTTTAGGGAAAACCTTCTATTTTGTTGTTGAGTGTTCCCAAAGCCAATCATTAAATTCATGTGAGAGGGTGAGTGTAAAAGTCACATCCCATAGTTATTGAGAGCATGGGGATGACATACAATAAACATTGGGTAGAGTGAGCAGTCAATTGACTTGGGGGAAAAGTAAATTCATATGGCCAAAGATGGTAGTTTTTCACGAGATGTGTTTTTGCATGAATAACAAGCAGAGAACAAGGAGAAAGGGCACTAGATCTGGACCAACAATGGAGGGCGAATTCTGGAGTGTTTTTGGAAATAAAGACTGAATAGTCAAGTTGTTAGGCCTGAAGAGTGAACTCCTATGTGAGTTCCAATGTAACAAAAGTGATTGTTGTTGTTTTCCTCATAGTTTTTCCTAGTAGTGAGTTCCTTTGATTTTGTAGTAGTGAGATTTCTAGTTACCTGTGCTAAAGAGACCTAGATAAATGAATGGTGCAACCCAAGGGATTGAGAGTAGTGAAAGGACACATTCCTTGGGTTGGGCAAGTCAAGAGGAAGAGAGCGGGTGGAATTTAGGATAGTTTTAGGAGAATGCCAGTGGGTTGTGGGATATCTGAGCTGTGAGTGGACAATGAGAGACACCCTTTTCTTGTGGATTCCTAGCCCCAACTTGGGAGTGACTTGCTGTTGATATCTGGAACAACAAGTCTATGGTTGGGCGGAATGTCTATTCCAAGAAGCCGGTTGCACAACCATTTAAAGAAAAAGTGTTTATATGTTTTTCTGAGTTAATTTATGAGTTTAACCAGACTGTATTTTAATCTGTGAATGGGAATGATTTATATGTTGTTTTAGATGAGTTTAATTGTTGCATTCATGTAATTTAGCATGTTGTAGCTACATATAGTTAAATGGTATCGAACAAGTGTTAAATTTGAGTATAATTTGTAGTTGGTAAGCGACATGAATTTAGTTAGCAGAAAAAATCGTTTTTATGTGTATTCCACGTAGTAATATTACTCGGTTAAGCTTACAAATATTTTTTAACATAGTTTGTTTTAAATAAAAGTATTCATCTTTCTATAAAGAAGATAGGTAGACAATATTACTAAACTAGAGGAAGAATATAATTTGTAGCAACATTGATTGTAAAAGAATTCAATTTGCAATAAAAATATGTGTTTTTTCTTGCATATACAACGCTCTTAAATACTATGGTTTAATCCTTTGTATTACTTTGTTCTTTTGCACACTCTCTGTTTCTTTTCTAAAGATTAGTATCACAACATGTTTTAGGAGGCTTTGATGTTTATCTTGTGGTTTTTTGAGATGGCTAGAAAAAACATCATGTGACAACTAGTACCACAACTTGATGGAAATAATTATGATGTTTGGTGCATCAAGATGAAGACCATTTTCTGATCACAAGAGTTGTGGGACTGAGACTCATTGACCTCAATAGACAATTGAATGATAACTTAACTATCACTTGAGTTTTCAATCCTAAAGTTTTTTTTGCACCTATATCTCATGGGATTATTATAAGTTTAGAGAAGTCAAGCTTAAGGGGAAGTATTGAAAATAAAGATGAACACTTTGAAATAAATGACTTTGAAATAAATGACTTGTAATCACCAAACCAACAACTATGCAAAATACACTCATGAACTATTAAACCTCTCGAATATATTTTAGCTAATCACATAAACAACACACTTTTTTAAAATAAAAATCATTGAAAAAGAAGAAGAATATAATGTGTAACAACATTGATTATAAAAAAATTCAATTTACAATATAATTTGTGTTTTTTCTTATATATATAGCAATCTCACATACTTTAATTTACTCTATTTCTCTTCAGACTCTTTCTTTTCCATCACATATTCTAGTTGTATATGAAAAATGGGCACTCTATTTTTTAAAGGTGGAGTCACATCACTTATTCCACGTGTATATGAAAAATAGGCACTCTATTTTTTAAAAGTGGAGTCCATGTTTACATAAATCACACAATTATGGTTAGGTTGAATTCACTCTTAGTGGAAAAAGGATAAGATTTTGGTGGAGTGGATTTGGACTTTAAAGAACGGAGACAAGATTCCATAATTGAAAAAAGGATAAGATTTATGAGTGGAGTGGATTTGGATTTTAAAGGATACCCATCATTCCTTAGAGGGTTGACCTTACCTAAGCTAGATTTCGGATAACCTTCTAACTTCTTTTTGAGGGGAAATAAAGAGGCCAACAAGTTCTTGAAATCCTAAGCCTTTTCATTTGCTAGTGCATGGAAATTTTGCTAGTAAGAAATGTATAGGAAGGGGGCTGGTTATACAATCATGAAACTTCCTTCCAATCATTTTAAATAATATTCACTACTTTGTCCATCGATCCATTTCCTTTTTTTGGTTATTTGAATTCCCGCGGCCAGTGTTTGTGGTACATTTGAGGCCTGCAGTATGGAGCAGACAATTCCCAACAGAGAGATAATATTAGTTTCCTACGCTGACGAAGGGCCCGTCACCGATGCTCATTTGAAAATCAGAGAAACCCAACTGGATATTGGAAATGTGGGCAGAGATGGATCGGCCGGAGACGTTGTCGTGCAAAATGTATGGATATCTGTAGATCCATATATGAGACATTGTATGAAAAAATCTAATGATGGCCTCTATCTCCAAAATTTTCAGTTGAATCAGGTTGGTTTAGTTATGATCCCAATTTAATTTTTGAATTTGCTGTTGCGCAGTGTTTGCATTTTAACAATTCCTAAAAAATTCGTGCTGCTGCTGTGTGCAGGCGATCAAAGCTGGTTCAATAGGGAAGGTAGTGGCATCTTCTAATTCGGAGTTTGAAGTTGGGGATCTTGTTGCCGGTCTCCTTCAAGTCTCTGAGTACGCTGTTGTTCCAGGAGGGATTCTCAGAAAAATTGACGCCACTGTTGCTAAACCGTCCAATTACTTGGGACTTCTGGGTACGTTTTTGGATTTGAATATCAGAACTTCTGAGTTGCGGTAGATTCTTTACAGATAGCCATATTTTTGTTTTTGAAATTGAAGTCGAAATTAATAAGATCCTGTGAAAAAAACGAATACATCTCTGGACAAGCTACAAACATTGCTTTATGTTGTTAGATGATGCACTGTTATCCTGAGTGGACATATCAAATATCTTCTGTGTAATGCAAAATTCTGTTCAAGGGTTTTGCTCTGAACAGTATGGGTTCTTTAGTGGCGAGTGGTTTATTGGGCAAATCAAGCTCATTATTGCCATCATGCTAGATAAAGTAATGTGTATTTGAATTCTCATGATGTGGGCGATTCGATTGGGATAGGGACGCCCGCCTTGACTGCATGGGTTGGCTTCACGATCATCGGAAACCCTAATCCCGGGGATGAAGTATTCGTCTCGGCAGCAGCAGGATCAGTGGGCATGGTTGTTGGGCAGCTCGCCAAAATCAAAGGCTGYCGCGTTGTTGGCAGCGCAGGTAGCGACCAGAAGGTGCTTCCTCCTCCCTGTTTTCCTCTCTTGTGTTCAATTTTAGGTCCTTCTCTCAAATAACCCGACCTAAACCATTAAGCTATTACTATATCCTGTTCCTCTTACAGATTCTGACCGATATGTCAATGTGAGCAGGTAAAGCTGCTGAAAGAAGAATTTGGTTTTGATGATGCCTTCAATTACAGATCTGAGACAGACTGGGATGCAGCTTTGACCAGGTAAGTATTCAATGTATATATTTGCATTTCTGGATGAATCATGAAGTCAAACAATAAGCATCGTGGTGTACTTAATGGAATATGCTTTGTATAGGTTGTTGTCCATTTGATTAAAAAAACCACTGCTCATTGTTTATCTCTGGTTTTATGGTGGAATTTGACAACGGCCACTCAAATCATTTCATTTTCGTTAGAAAAAGCTAGACCATAAATTCTTAATTGATCAATCTGTTGTTTTCTGGATCGATTTCGAGATCACAGAAATACCTTAAATCTCATTTTAAGGTGAACAAGATTGCAGATTTGATTGATGAGATTAGGACTGTCAGGATTTTGAGTAAAATTGTCCAAAAAAGCCATGGGAAAGAAGGATGGTTTGAGTGCCCACTATCACATAGTCTTATGTCTAGCCCAATGACTAATGGAGAAATATGAAAGGTCATGTATGTACTGTTGTTGTACAGGCACTTTCCCAGAGGTATAGACATCTACTTCGACAATGTGGGTGGGCGGATGTTGGAAGCTGTTCTGAACCACATCAATATGAAAGCTCGGATTCCTCTCTGTGGAATGATTTCTCAGTATAATGAGGTAGTTATATGAATGTACTGTGTATGCAATATGGAAGGTAGCTACTGTGTTGATGTTTATGAGTATGTATATGTGCGCAGGAGTGGAAGCAACGTTACGGAGTGAGAAACCTGCTCAACTTGGTGGGAAAATGTGCCAAGATGGAAGGCTTCATGTGTACGAAATACTTTCATCGCAGGGGGGAGTTCGTAGAGGAGATGACAGGGTACATCAAGGAAGGGAAAATCAAATACAAGGAAGATGTTAAGGAGGGCTTGGAGAGCTTCTTGGATGCTTTCAATTCCATGTTTAGTGGAGAGAATGTTGGTAAACCTGTCATTCATCTCACACCACCACCATAATTTTGAATCAAAATGAGGTTGGCATGAGACGGCGTGTTTGTTGAAGTGATGGAGGTCACATTGCTCTTGATGCGATGTAGTCCCCTCTGTACATATTTACATGGCTTAAAGGTAGTTGTATACCACAGTTTGATTCGATCTATTACCTTTGTGTGTGTTTTTAAAGGGAATTCCATACTGTAAAAACAGTGTACATGAAATTACGTGTGGTGATGTGTTTGATAGAAATTGGGTACAACTCTCCTACAATAAATGTATAAATGTATGCACATAATTCATTTTCATGAAGTTTTTAGACTCCATACTTACTAATGATCTCCAGATAGGAAGATATTGTTAGGAAGTAATCATTTCACCGCCTCTTTGCAAACGGTGAATCGGTGGCAGTGCGTCTTGACTCTTCAAGACTCAAGGATTAAATTATTGATTACAATTTTGTTTTACATAACTTAAATGGTGGCCGCTTTAACCTTTGTAGGTCACAAGACACCATCACCGCCATTGATTAAGTCTTTTAGAAGATCAAAGGGGCAATTTTTGAATTTATGTTTCTATATAAGTACCAGAAACGAATTGTAATTGTGATGATTTTGAAGACATTTTTGAATTGAAACTGTTACGATGTATTCGCAGTTGTTCTCTCTGCATTTAATTTTGAGTTAGTAAACTCTGTTCAATTTTTTTTTTTTTTCTTTTGGAATATCTATAAGCTTGTGCAATTGAGCAGTTCCCTTCCAAACTCTGAAACAATATTGCTTGATCAGATTTCGTGATTCGGCATTGCCGTTGTGTACTGTTTATGTATCGAGCATTCCCAAACGCCGAAACCCGAAAGGTTCCACAGCCTTATCGCCATTTTGCGATTCGGCAATTCTGGGTGTATTTTGTTTTTACATTGGGTGTTAACAAACCCCGAACCCCGAAATTGTGAGCCCAAAACATATTCACATTTTGCAATTCAACATTTCTTATTTCGTTTTGTTTGTGTGTCCGGTGTTAGTAAACCCCAAAATCCCGAACCCCGACCTCTGTTTTTCACAGATATATATAGCTGAAATTCCTCCCTTTCCTACAAGAGCTTTCAATGGGAGTGAGCTTTCAATGAGAGTATGTAGAGATTTGCCAATCTAAAGATGTATAGCAATTTCCTTCAAACCTCTATCGGAGGTTCGCAAAATTAGACTTTAATTATGCCTCCAGAGATGCAATGTTCGGAACAAATTTCGCTTACGGGGCAGTTTAGTTGGAGCTATTTATTTTCTTCATATGAAATACTGGAGTTTAGTATCTTCCTTTCATTGCTGGTAATGGAGAGCCGGTTCAGTGAAAAAATCCAAGACGCCCTGAACTTTCACACTTATAAACTTTCAATATGTTAAATCAAAATTCCAATTTATAATAAATTTGTATAATAATTAAAATTTACCCACTAACCAAATAATTTAAAATGCTGATTCAATGTTTCCCAAATGGAGTAATGCACACAATCAAACTTTACTCAATGTTTCCCAGATGAACTTATGCACACTATTGAATTTGTTCATTCAATGTTTCCGAGATGGACGTATGCACACTATTGAACTTGTTCACTCGATGTTTCCCACATGGATGTATGCACATTATTGAACTACTCTGTTTTTCAACATTTCTCAGATGGACATATACATAATTAAATTTGGACATATACACACAACTGTTTTTGAAAAGGGAAAATTTTCAATATTTTTCATATGGACATATACACAATTAAATTTGGACATATACACACAACTAAACTTGCACTGTTTTTGAAAAGGGAAAAAATTAAGCATTATATAGTAATGCTAATAATTAGTTGATTGAGTGGTGCATGGTGTCTCTTGCATACACATTATTTATCATTTAATATGGACAAGAGAAAAAGATAATTAATCAATCTAATGGATATGATAAAAAACAACGAATCAATCCATTGAATATGGTGAAAAGATAATGAATCAATAATTAATTTACTGCATAGTGCTTAAAAAGTGTCAAAATGAAAAATTAAAATATTAATATCTAAACCTACATACTACAAGAATTTTTTTATAGAATAATTTATTTTAGAAATAATTGTAAATGTAAATAAAAGAACTAGAAAGCCACATAATCTTAAATACCGGAGTTCATATAATTCCATATAACACAATTTCATATAATTGGATCTTACATTGTTATAAAATGGATTGTAAATAATATTTTTTCATAGTTATATAAAATGGATAAAATGGATTGTATATAATATTTTTTTATTATGATTTCAAATAATTTGGATAAAAAAGAATTTATATAAATTATTGATATTGAAATGACTATAAATATATAGGTTTTCACAATTAATCATAATAATAAGATTTTTTTTTTCTACTAAATAAAACTAAATTGTATAAGAGATTTTGCTACACTTTTTTAGAGTAAACATTTTTTTGAAAAAGTAAAAACTAAATCATATAAACCTGTTGTATTCAATTGAACCATCTATTTTTCAAAAGTGGATTCAATGTTTACATAAATCCATAATTGTAGTTGAGTTGAATTATTAAGGGGACACCTATTAACAATGAACACATTTAATAGGTTTTTAGTGCTTAATAACCATTTAATATTTACCAATTTACCAATCTGAATAAATTCAGGTTTGGTGTTTCATTTTATGGGGACCTTTCATTTTTGTAGCAAAAACCTTTCTGCGTTCACCAGCCACCAGTTTACGGCTGTGATAGTCTTTACAGTCATAATGCAGAAAGGAAATTTTGGTTGGTTTGAATTATCTTGACCGGCATCATGCAGAAAGGAGAAGATTTTAGTTGAGTGGATTTGGATTTTTAAATTAAAGTTTTATTTTAGATTTTTAAGTAAAAAAATTATTTGTAAAAAATAAACCATCATTTCTCCAACCATATATTATG
>WSFP011433503.1:0-21364 GCA_009831015.1 Picea engelmannii
AAGAACAGAGTCTTAACTAAGGATGGAAACAAGGGCTTGGTGAAAATATGGCAAGCTATAACAACATTTCAAACTCTTCAAATCATGACACATGTCCCAATGTGTTGTCATTATTCATGCTTAAGATGTTCTTTTGGATAAAATTTTATAGCTTGCATTCCTTGATTCATATTTTTAAATGTTGTATTTGTTTTGCATGATGAAACAACATACAGAGTTATAGAAAAGCAACAAGAAAACTATCCGATCTAGCAGGAAAACTACCTGATTTCAATATTGGTAGTGATCATGTTGAACTTGACAACCATGTGCAACACATTGATAGTGGTGTTGAACTCGAGTTGAGTGATAAATATTAGAATATAATTGTTGTTTTATCATTTTTTATATCTCAATTTGATGTGTATTTATTTTTGTTTTTGCATAAATGTGTTGATCATAAAGTCCAAGAAGGTGATAAAGTAAATGTGTTGGATCTGTATGACAGTGCTCTTGTGGGCATTGGGCAGATTTAGTCACAAACATGGAGTTAAATTGAGAAGATCAAGAGATGAAAATGTAAATATTATAAAGGTCACAAGAAACATAGCCCTTCTTTATGTTGACAAAATAGAATGATTTGTCCATCTGAAAGAGATGGAAGGAAGCTTCACACGGTGGCCACGGAGATATTTGCAAAAATTGACATAGTTGGTTTTTATCATAGCTGTTAGATAGCTTGGCCCATTGTTTTATACAATAGTTTGAGGTGAATGAACTGACATTTATTATTATTATTATTATTATTATTATTATTATTATTATTGTGTGTGTGTGTGTGTGTGTGATCATCTTGCATTACTTTAATTTTTATGATGGTGTTGAATCAATCTTTTACCTTTTATTTTATGTTTTGATTTAAGTTTAATATAATATGTTTATTTCTGCATTACACAATTTATGTTATTCAATAAATTATTCATATCATATAAATGGACATTTACTACTAAATTATAAATCAGTGAATACAAATGACTAAATAAATTACTAAATGACAACAATTAATAATTACAATGACTAAATTTATGACCAATTGACGGAAATCATTGAATACAAATGACTAAATTTATTACTTGTTAACGACAATAAATGACTACCATGACTAAATAAATGACCAACTAATGACAACAAATGAATTAAAAAATGACTAAATATACTACTAGTTGATGGAAAATGATAATTAAAATGACTAAATATATTACTAATGGACAAAAATTAGTGAAAAAATGACTAAATATATGGTTAATGGAAGGAAAGTAGTGACAAATGACAAAATATATTACTTGGACGGAAATCATTGACACAAATGACTAAATATATTACTATTGACGTAAATCAGTGACACAAGTGACTAAATATATTACTAATGGATGGAAATCAGTGACACAAATAACTAAATACATTACCAGTTGGCAGTGAAGATGACTAAATAAATGACCAGTTGACAACACAAATGACTAAATAAATGACCAATTTTCAACAATACATGACTAAAATGCCTAAATTTATGACCAAAGTGACCAAAGTGACCAAACAATAAATGACTAAAATTTTTTAGTCATTTATTTGGTGGCATTATATATGACCGACAATAAATGACTATTAGTCATGTGACTAAACTTAGTCATTTATATGCAATTTTTACTCATAAATTTCTCTTTTTCTACTAGTGTGGTTGTTTTCTGTTCTTGGGTACAACAATTGGTTCTACAGGTTCAAGTGGTTGGTCTAGTTCTTCACTGGGATGTTTTGGTGAACATGTACTTTCTTCCTTGGGGTCTTCATATTCTTCTTCATAATTGGAGTCAATCTGATCTTCTGTAGGTTTCTTGAAGGAAATATTCTCATCAAAATTTGTGTCCCTGCTGATTTCAATCTTTTGCTGACCTGGGACATAGATTCTGTAGGATTTTGATGTATCACTATATCCAATGAATATGTCTTTCTTTCCTGAAGGTTCCAACTTCTTCATTTTTTCCTTAGGAGCATGGATATAGAAAGGACACTCAAAGATACTTAAGTGTTACAAACTTGGATTCTTTCGTGAGAAGGCTTCTTCTGGAGTCATGTTATTCAATATACGATGAGGACTTATATTCTAAATATATATAGTTGTCATAGATACTTCCCCCCATAGAAACATGGATATATTCTAGCCATTCATCATTGCCTTAACAGATTCTTCAATGGAATGATTTTTTCTTTCTGCTACACCATTCTATTGAGGATTATGTGGGACAATTAGCTCCCTCCTAATATCAGATGCTTTACAAAAGGAAATGAGTTCCTTGGAGGTGTATTCTCCTCCATTATTAGATCTTAGCATCTTGATTTTATTATTTTTCAAGTTTTCCACTTCAACCTTGAATTCTTGGAACTTACCAAGTACTTCATCTTTCGTCTTTATCAAGTATATATGAGTCTTTATTGAGAATTCATCTATGAACATCACATAGTAAAGAGATCCTCCTAGAGACTTCATTGGCATAAGACCACATACATCTGAGTTTATTAGATCCAAGATCTCCTTGGATCTATTCTCACTACTTGGGAATGGCTTCTTAATATTCTTCCCAAGTGCACATCCTCTTAAAATACATTTGTGTATTGATTATAACTCTGGTATGCCTACATCCATCTATTTTAGAGATGGAAATGCTTTATATTGAAGGTGATCATACCTTCTATGACATAACTCACTAAGATTGAGTTCATCATGTACAAGAGCTTGAGCATTTTGACCTAGGAGTTTATACAACCCTCCCTTGCATATCTCAATAACTATAGCATCTTCTATTTTTGAATCTTTAGACCATGCAATGACTTTTCCATCAACAAAGGCTATTATATCTCCTTTGTATTCCAAGCAAGAAATAGATACTAAATTCTTTTTCAAACTAGGAACACATAAAACATTGTTAAGATGAACATTGTTACATGATTCCATTTTGATAGAAGCTTTTCTCAATCCTTTGACTGCATAAGAGTTATTGTCTCCAAGCTCTACTTTATGAGAGGTTTAATTTTCCTTCATGTTTGAGATATTTTCATGATCACCAGTCATATGTCTTGAAGCTCCACTGTCGATGAACCACATGTCACCTTAAAAGGATCCTGTAAGAGCTCAGTATTAGAATAAATTTGTTTCTTCATGCTTAACTTTCTTTGAAGGTTCTTCATCATTGGCACCAGACACATGGTGTCTTTCCTTTCTCTTCTTTTCTAGTTTAGTAAAATCCCTTGTATAGTGACCATAATCATGGCATCCATAACATTGTACCTTTGACATATCTCTCTTATGATTGAATTTATTTTCTGAACCAAATATTTTATTACCTCCATGTCTCTTGAACTTTGTTTCACATGATTGAGCATCCTTTTCCTTTTGAGATCTTCCTTTTGAGTTTATCCTTGTCTCTTCTTGTGAGAAAAAGATCCAAAGTTCTTCAAGTGCTGGAAACTCCTACCTTGTGTTCATGCTTGCAACAAATGCATCCCATGATCTAGAGAGACTATTAAGTGCAATATTCACAATTTCCTTTTCTGGAATAACTTCTTCAATGGCTTGTAGTTGATCTCTCAACTGATAAATCCTTACAAGGTATGAGGATACAGTATCATCCTTAGCCATCTTTGTGTCATGAAGATCATTCTTCAGACTCGTCACTTGTCCAATATAAGAGGTTAGTTAGGGAATCATACATCATCTTGGATGAGTCAATATTTGATATGTAGTGTATCAAGTGATATTTTATAGAGTCCACAATGATACTCATAACATTGATGTCATTATCCTTGAACTTCTCCATTGCTACAACATTCTGAGGTTCATTTTCTTTTCCTACTTCAAACTATGGTTCCATGATCTTTCCTTTCACAATATCTAGAACCTTGTTCTTGGAAAGGATGAGGTCAATCCTTGTCTCCCATGCTCTGAAGTTTGAAGCTCCTTCTAGCTTGTTTTTTATCTTCATAGAGTAAGTCATGACTTCCTTTGACTTTGACTTTGACCCAAAAATTCAACATTGATGTTTTTTCTTGATGGGAGTACCAGGAGGTGAGTTAGGATAAGGTGCACTAGAATGTCCAATAATTATTCCAAACTTCTCACTTGAAGTGCCAAAAAGGTTAGGTTAGGGTTTGTTGTAGTTGCATAATCAGAAACCCTAGTTGCAGCTGAAACTAGTGTCACAACGAGCTTAACAAAGAACGACCACACTACCTTCCAATGGTTAGAATATCCTGAAGGTGGTGTAGGCCCATAACATGTTAATATGTGCTCGTTTAACCATAGACAATATCACAATATTGTCACCCAACTATAGGCACACATCCACGCTCGAGCACCTTAACCTTTGCTAGATAGAATAATTCTAGAAGAAGTACCAAACCCAACATATAACCAAGAGATAACATACCTTTCTCTCTCCAATGATAGACCACCAAGAACATAGTCCACAAACCAGAAACCAAGACCAAAAACCTAGATGCAGTCATTGCAGTTGCACTCCTCCTCCATACGTGTGCACTACTTTGTCTTGTGTGGGCTTGTGAGTGAGAGTGTGTCCAAATGATCTCAAGTGCCCTCTATTTATAGTTATCTTTTTTATCTATCTTGGGAAGATTCTCCTTTTAGAGGCTAATACTTCAATATTAATTATTTTATTGAGCCAACTTGTCTTCTAGGGTTTCTACACATCCGTTTAGGGTTTCTCTAGCTTCAAAAATATTCTAATATAGTCATAGGTTACACATGGAGGTTGATACCTCCCACAACTACCATAAATTCAACACCCAAAATATGGACCAAATCTCCAAGTAACTCCAAAGTCCCCCTTAGTGTGTAATGATTCCATCATAAGACCTTCTAAAGTGGTCATATTTCCTTCTCTGAGTGTGCAATAAAAACCAAAATCCTTCCTTAACAGGTCGACACTAACATTATTCCAGCGTCCAAACACATATTTATATCAACAAAACATAGGCTTACATAAGTGATAAGGCCACTTTGTAATTTCGTCCTTCTTTGTAATTTTGGCCTGTTATAATTAGCATTTTGTATTTTCCATGACCCTTTATGAAACAGAGCATTGGTGATCTCCAATTCATTTTATATATTCATATCCACTATTCAACAAAATATTGACATGTTTCTTCAAAGAAAAATATGTTGACATGTTTCTTCAAAGAAAAATATGTTGGAAACTTTTCTATACAATTCTTGATGTTTAGATCAAAGTTATGATGTTTCCTGGGATATTAAAACAGGTCCAAAATAGTGTTATAGATGAGATCAAATTCATGTGACACATCACTACAAATGTTTCCAAAATTTGCTTTCACATAATTGTTTACCATCTTCTCTGTAGGATCAGTTCGCTCTATTCCTACGATCTTTATGTCATGATGTGAGGGGAAAAAGTCTATGGTAACTCAGTAATGAATATATCCATGCAATCCAGTGGAACCTACAAACAAGAAGAAGAAAAAAACTTCATTCCTACCAACATATACCAAATTTTGACCCATATTACCCTTTGTAGTGTCTTCAATACCATCTTCATCTAGTAGTGAGTTTTCTGACAAGATTTTTTGTTTTTGTTCTATTTCTATAAGTCTCAATAAGGACTCACACACTTTCCTCATGCCTTGCAATAGTAGTTCTCACTTTGTCTCAGACAAAGTTGGTGGTAACATCTGGATCTTACTTCGAGATGATTTTTCTTCTTAGGAAGACTCGAGAACTTCATACTCTTTTCAAATAAACCCTGCATCCACCGATATTCAACTTTCTTAACATTATCTCTAGTAAATCCATCTTCCTTTGTGTTTGATCACCATATAAAACAAAGAAATGTCAAATCAAAAGTATTGATATCATGAATTGTCCTTTAGTGCTATGTTAAATTATGGGTGTTGATATGATGGAATATCCATTGAGGGTATATTGAACAATTGATTCTCATCAATTTTCTCCTTAGCATAAGGAAAATTTCCTTTTTCTGAGGAAATGGTTGTATCGACACCTTGAAATGGCCCCCCAAAGACGCAACATTGTCCATTTGATTCACGATCTATCACTCTCACAACCCTATTCCAATCCAATCACCCACTAAGAAATATTGGATTTAATGGAAAATCATTACAAATTCCACTATATCTACTTTCAAAACATCCCCAAAATGTCTTGGAAAACCATCTAAATTATGGTCTTATGGATAATAAATTGGATGAATTAAGCCCACTCTTGTTATATAAATTTAAGTCTCATTACTCTTTCCATACAATTGCACTTTATCGTGAATACATAGCTATTTTGTTTCATAAATTAGTATGCATCTATCACCATTTGAACAAAATGTTGGTTCTTGAACTGGTCCATTTTTCAAATCTGCAAAACACCATGTCCTTCATTCATTCTAGGATACTTAAAAAATTCCATTTTAATTAGAAAAACTATTACACAAACAATCCCCATATTCATGTCTGCCATCAGTTAAAATATCACCAATCTCGTTACTTCCTCCACTACCATACATTAGAGGGTCTTTAAATTTCACAAGGTAATATGTGTTCTTCTCCTGCTCCAATTCTGGATTGGGAGTTTCATTGCCTTCAAAACTGACAACATGTGACGTTGGGTTAACCTATAAGAAGCTTTTACACTTCAAAATCTCCTTATACAGATCAAGGTTTCTCCCTTCAATGGTGAGTTCATCTACCATGCCACCTTCTTTAAACTATGGGTGGAAAAAATTTCATGTAACAACAGTGGTGCCATTATCTTCTTGATCGGGGGAACCATCATTTTGGAGATGTTTATCTTTGTTGTAGACCTCCCTAAACCTTTGGCCATCATGATGATCCTCCTTAAAGATAGCAGAAACTTCATCTTGGACAACAAAATTCTTGATATGATTTGAAAATTTTGCTACAAGATGATGGTGACACTCATCACAACTATCCCCTTTATCTTCATGATCATAACTTTTGTAAACCATACTTTTTTCAAATCCCATGAAATATAAGGTTGGGTTTAACTAGAGAAAATTTGCACACCTGTCATCAAATTTTGGAAAACCTTCAAGACTAATTATGCATAATCCACCACAACATTGTCCCAGAGCCAAAATTTGATCTATATTAGTAAGAAAATCACCATGAATATTACAATTTCCCTCTGATAATATCAAGCTTGCAGAATTTGATTCTCTTATGTAGTGAAATTATTCATCATAGGTCTAACTCAACATTCCTTCTTGACCAACTTCTTTCCATAAAATTATCTCTGGGGTAGATTCATCTTCACAATCTAAATGATTAGCATGAAAATTCCCATTATTTGCATAGTTTCCCTGATTAGCGATAGAAGGATGTTTTGGAGTATTCTCTTTGAAATCCTCTCATTCCTTCTCATATAGGGAATCATCACAATAATATTCACCATGAAAATATTTGGAGTCTTTTATGAGATCAATATTGTCATCCCCATGGCTATCTTCTTCTTCATGGTAAACCTCATCATCATCAAATTCCCCAAGGATGTTGCTATATTGTTCTTCAGTGTTATCATTTACCTCCCCTTTGACAGAAAACTCATCATCATAGCTTTGTATAATGTTGTTGTCACAGGCTTGAAAAATATACTCCTTTAGGTCAGTATATTCTTTGACAATAGCAACATCATCCTTCAAAACAATTTATTTGTTTCATTCAAAACGATCATGTAGATACTCCTCCTATAGAGATATCAAAAACTCATGTCAAGTGTCTTCAAAGCTCTGAATTTTTTGTGAAAAATTGTTTTTTCATTGATGTTAACAGATGATAGGTCCAAGGATCGAACCAGAACCAAAAAATGATAGTAGGAAACTACGAGAATCAAATCACACATGAATCCAAGAATTAGATAGAGGAAGTAGAGAATTTGAAGGCCTTTCTAGTTGTGGGAAATGGGAGGAATGAAATATGGAATATGAATCAAGATCTGTAGAAACTATATGCATCTAAACAACAGGATTTCCAAATTATCCCACATACATAAGAAGATTCGACATCGAAGGTTTTATAATGAAATTGTGATTTTATGAAGAGTGAATACAAGCATGAAACCTCTTATCTAAATCGATAGTGGACATTAACTTATTAAATAGAGATCGATGGTGTAAAACCATTTAGAGTGGTGTGGTTCCATCAGAGTTCGAGGTTTTAGAGTGCTTAACTCGGGCCATTTTGAGACACTCTGACAAAAAGAAATCCAATGACCTAAGCACTTGGTCGTAGTCCAGAGTCATATGGAAGAGGCCGATAGACCTCTAATGGATCAAGCCACGAAATAATCCATGTGTAATGTAGTGACTGGACCACGTGTCATAAGAAGATTTGACCACATACTAAGGTGAAATGAAGTTCGAGGAATAAGTCGAATTGGATTTAATGACATTTGGTGATCTATTGGGGTGGCTGCGGGAGAAAATATGGATCGTTAATCAAAGAACAAGGCATCAGAGTGTTTAAATGTAAGTCTGCATTGGGACTCCAAGGGGAGAAACTCTGAGTTAAAAGGAATCGTTGATCTATCAGAGAAAATAGATTTGGATCTTTGATTGGATGGAAAAAAAAATATGATAGTGACAAAGAGCCAACTTAGATGACATATTAGTTGTAATGTCAGAGACACGAAAGCAACAAAGATATTGCCACGTGTCAAGTGCCAAGTCAACAAGTTATATGAAGAAAAGACGGAGGAAGTGATGGCATCACATTCCTATCAATGCCACATCATTTGTGATGTTAGTGTGACGTATTGTGATAGCTTGACCAATAAAGTGACGATGATGTCAGCGTGGAAGCTAGAGTGTCTCAGGGGTGACATGCATCAAGTTTTCACTGTACAAAACGAATGTGGACACCAATTAGACATGGAAATAGTATCAAATATGAGTTGTTGATATGGGTAGCAAGAAGATCTCCATTGTTCATCGGAGAGGCTCTGGTCAGAGTATATTTTGTTACCTACAATAGGGGTTTTCCGACGACAAGGACTCTTAGAATGATTGTGAGTTTTTTATTCCAGAATCCAAGGACTCCTAGAATGATTGTGACTCATTGATTCTAGACTCCAAGGAGAAATCAATATCATAGGTTGGAGTACAGGTGAGATGTGTTCTCAATCGTATATCAATGTGGACCCCACATGAACTTCTCATGAATAATTATAGTGAAGGGATATAATCATCATTCCGGTTGAAGGAGTGAAGTTATAAACACCATTGATCCTGTCTCTACAAGGACCATTGGATCCATCATCGTATGTGTCATTAGTGAGGCTATGGTCAGAGTGGAGTTGATAGATAGGTTCCAATGAAGAGGATTCTGAGATTCAACAATATTTTTTGATCAATGATCATATGGTTGTTGAGATACAAGGTCATGTTGAGTGTTTGAACACCATGATTGTCCCAATATGAAGTAAATAAATTCGACAACCTTGATTTCTCCAAGGATAGATGTGACAAATGTTGTGTTTTGAAGTGTTGTTGAGTGTTTCAGACTCCCAGTGGTCCCAAAATTGGTGAAGAGATCGATGGTTGAGGTTGAATTTTGGTGTTGATCCTACGATTGTTGAGTGTTGAAGCCTGTGAGCAGACCACACATGAAATCAATTGGATTATTGCCACTTTTGAAAGATTTCCATAGCCCAATTTTGTGGAAGAAGCAAAGGGTGTTGGAGCCGATATGAAACTTCAGAAGTGGAAAAATGATTGAATGAATGAGTTGTATAAATAAAGTGCACGAAAATATTTTGTGGTTAAGGTGAGTGAATTGGAAGTGGAGGATTGAGCTCCGCGAGTCTGAGGCTCTCGGGTGTGACAAAATTTGTGAAAGGATTTGAAAGCTCGGATTCTGAGGCCCACGAGAAAGGTTGGAAGTGATGAATATTATCTAAGGTTCTAGCACCTAGAAGATGAATCATGTTGGATAGGTCAAGAGAATATTCTAAAGTAAAACAAGGAACATAAGTGTCTTAGGGTGGGAGGGCGATGCAAGGGAGGGGATTGGTGTCCCTTGTAGGTTGGTGCCTGCAAATATAGTTAGGTTGGTTCTTAACCAGGGGGATTGGTGTCTAATGTAGGTTAGTGCCTACAAATAATATTGTTGAGTGGGTTCTTAGTCAAGGATATTGATGTCTCCAGTAGGTTGTTGCTTGCAAACATTGAAATAGTTGGTTGGTGCCTACAAGTTTTTATAAAAGAATTTTTTGTGGTTTTCTCCCATTTGGGTTTCCATGTTAAATATTTGTGTTTTTTTACCTTGTATTGATATTTTTTAATATGGTTGATTCTTTGCATTGTTTATGATTAATCATATAATGACCAATTAGAATGGTAAAGAGAAAAAGTGAAAAATTTGTATAATATTGGTTCAATCCCCTCTTGGTATTAGTGTATATTCCAACAATTGACATCAGATCCAGGTTCCCTAAATAATAGTCTAACCAATGTAAGGTTAATCCTTATAGATCAAATGGATGAATAAGAAGGTTTCTCCATAAACAAAGCTCTAGGATTTGATGGATCGGATTATTTTTTCTAGAATATAAGAATGCAAACCTACTTGATGCCACTTGGGTATGACGTTTGGAGCACAGTAGAGAATGGTTACACAACTCCAAAAACTCCATCAGTTGATACAGATGGAAAGAGGCTCAGTAACAACAATTATAGGGCCAAGAATGCTATTCTTTACGGTTTGACAAAATCAGTGTTTAAAAAATTCATACATTGTGCCTCAGCAAAAGAGATGTGGGACAAATTACAAAAAATATATGAAGGAGATGACAAGGTCCAGAGAGGAAAGTTACAGATTCATAGAGGACATGTTATCCCCATTTTATGGATAACTAAGGAGATTATGTCTCAAGGCCCTCAGGTTGCAGATATGGAGTACTGAGAGAATACATGACTAACAATACCCTTTTGAACAGATGGAAACCCCTCTCACCACCACAGATGGTCACATATTTCCAGATGGAATCCACCACATCAACTGACTTTCGGAAGGCAATGGGCCTTTCTCCATGAGGTACAAGTTAGTATTATGGTGAGCATTGTTTCAATATTTAATCCAGTTGAGTAAGTTGTATCTTAGATTGCTCTATATTTCACGATATATGCTTGGACATTATGCCTTTTTCCCTGCTTCACCTTGGTGGTTGACATTTTTCCCTAGTAAGTGGTATTCCTTAGGGATGGGTTTTCTACTAGGAACTCCCTTAAAGAGCCATTGTACCATTCCCAACCATACTTACCAGTTTCCATCATTATTCCCCTCAATTTCCTTATCTCTTGGGATTTTAGGGTGTATTGACCCAAGAAGGGGTTGTCCCTCATTCTATGGGAAGAAGGGGTTGAAGGACTAGATGGATTGATGTTGGGTAAAAGATAAAATCCTTGTATGAACCTTCCAGATGCTTCGCCTAGCGATCACCCAAGAAATAAACGAAACACTTATCTTTGAGTAAATGGGACCCACAATATAATAAAGAATGCTTAAAAGGTTAGTTGAAGGATAGGAGGTCTCATCACAAGTCAACCTATCATGTCCATGAATATCTAATTGTATGAAATTTCCATCATCCGGTCACCAAACCAGGGTAATGGCTCTCAGTTGCATGGCTGAGAGAAAGGGGGTCTCATCATGAGCCAACCTTCTCATTTCCATTAAGTGTTTGTGAGTGACATTGCCATTATCTGGCCACCATGCTAGGGCAGTGACCTTCAACCTACCCTTAAAATTATGAAAGAATAAAAGAATGGAAATTAATGGGCTTGGAAAAAATGCATTGCAGATGAAGGTACCACACAACCCTCTACAAAGGCACCCATGAATGAGACACTATGACCCCTTGTATGGCATGATCCCTATGCACATTGCATCTTGAACCCAACCACTTCACCTAATTTACATGGCTTAGAGAGGGATATATTGGAAACTCTCCTTGAATTAGGGAAATATCTACCCAATAGGACACCTCGTCAACCCTCCCATATTCAATATTGACGTTGCATAGTGTCCTTGAGAAATTAATTGTTTGATATAGTGATATTTGATGCACATGCTTAGGTTGCTCATTTATTGATTGGATTCACTTATCATGAGGTTATGAGTTGAGATCCTTGGAGGGCGTGCTCATTTGTCTTTGCAGGACCTAGTTGGTGGACAGTTTTGGGAGAACAAGCCTAGCTTGGTCTTCCATGGGGTTGCAAGCCCACAAGTTGAATGCCGAGGGTCCACATGCCAGATCACAGAGATGAAATATAGAAATACTATAGGATAGTTGGATGAACCTAGCCCATGCTTCACTTGCCAAACGATTTTCCTAGGAGAGGCAAAGCGTCACTTCCTAGGGCATTACGTCACTTTTTGGGGCTACGGTTTTGTGGTTATGTAGCCACTCATTAACACATGGATTTTTTGAGGCGAATAAGGTATTCACCATGAAGATATTGTCTATATGCTTGACATGTGGCCTTTGGAGGCCTACCCATGCTTCTCCAACACCAACGACTTCTTTTAAGTGGAAAAACCTCCCCTAAAGGGGAGAAGTCCATGTAAAATTAGGGTTTTATTTGTGCAAAAGTGAAACTTTAAATGAATTGTTTAATATTAGTTTGTTAAATGGATAAATATTAGGGTTTTTGACCCCTAGTCTTGTGGTTTACCCCTTAATTTATGGACAAGTCACCTTAGTGACATTTTGTATAAATAAGAGATCATAAGATCTCATTTGGACATAAATCTCCCTCTTGTGAGAAGACTTGATCTGAAATTTTCGCTACACTTGGATTATTTTTTCCCATTGATCACTTGTTTATGTCTATCTTGATTAATGGTTCATGGAGGAGTGAGGCACTAGCCTTGGATGAATGGTTTCTAGCTTTATGGTGGATTGTCTTAGCATCTTTCTTGATTTTGGTATGGTCTTCTACTCTTATGCTATCATTTTTTCAACTCAAGGATTGTTTTTCTAGGAGCTAAGTGGGAACTAAGAGTATTTACACCCCCACTCTAGTCTCCATCATTTATTTCTTGAAGTTCATTGATGTTGCAAGGGTTTGTTTGAGGAAGTAAGAGGATTTACACCCCTCATTATCAAAACCTAAATAGAGATGCTTGCCTTGGGAACTAAGAGGATTTACATCCCCAAGGAAGTAGCATATCTAGTTCATTTACTTTAATCCATTAACCCAATATTTAAAGGCACTAGTCATTTGTTTTTTGCATTGGATATATAAAATCATTGCCTTGGTAAACGTGAAATTTTGTCTTTCAAAAGATCTCTTGCTTGGAGTTGGTTTGCCACATTGAGAGGAATATTCCCCTACTAGGGAATTCCATCTATCCCACTACATTAATTTTTGTTACAAAATTTAACCTACAACCATTAGTGTTGCATAACCCTAGCCACTAACTCCCTCTTATCTCACAAACTAACCCTAAGAATTCTCTCTAATTTCACTCACCTAGTCTACTAACTAGGGTGTGATTTTTGGGCTAGTTCTTGGCACTTTTCTGTGTTTGATTTTGTTTTTTCATGCCATTGAATGCTACATCCATAAGGCTGTAATTTTCTGCAAAAAATACATGTTATAAAAACTTTCTTTATTCAGCCTCAAAGTGCCATATCTAAGTCATAATTGATTGCCTAATTCATTAATAGTATCATTGATTGATCTTATTCTTTTATATGTTGATTTAGAATGCTTTATTTTCTGATATAAATTGTTATATGATGATTCAAATTAGGTACATCAAGCCTAAATTTCTTATCCATAATAACATATATCATTGCAAGGTGTCTTTCTTTGTGTCGCGGGAAGGTACAATCATCTGGAGAAGTATTGCACCTTTGGGGAAAAAATTACTTGACTTACAAGGCATATTTTTCCACTTCTCATTCCACTTATATTTTACTTCTAGGGGTTCCACTTTCATCATTCATCCATCTACATCTCATTCCCCCTAGGGTCACCAAGATCGCCTCCCTAGAGTGACCTAGTCACCCTTGAAGTTTGGGAACTACATCGAGGTGACATTGGGTGTAGGATTTCCTAGTTTTAGCACTTTATTTTGTGGTTGGGTTGGGATTTTCCCAACCTATAAATTGTGCTATAATAGGAAAATTTGAGACCCTCGGGATGAATGAATAATATATTATTTCAACCTATATTATGTGTGTGGAAAAGGTTGTCAACTCTATCAAAGGATTAGGAGAAGAGATAAAATAAACCATCATTGTGAAAAAAATTCTTATATCACTTCCCTCAAGATTTAATCCCAATATATCTGCTATAGAAGAAATGAAGGACCTAGAGAATCTAATAATAGAATATTTTCATGAAATACTCATTGCATATGAAATGAGGATAGAATAGGATAGTCCAACAAGGGCATCAAGGAAGGAAGCAACCTTCAAGACTTCAAATAAGAAGAACATAGAAGAATGCAAGAAAAGTGATTACTTGGATAGTGAACTGGATGCGGAAGAAGCCAAATTTTCCAGTAAGATCAAAAGAAGACACAAAGGTAAGATTCCCTTCAAATGCTTCAGTTGTGGAAAAATAGGACACTTTTCCCATAAATTTCCTTATGCAAAAAATGGAACTAACAATGTGAAAGAAGATTCTAGTTTCAAGAAGCACAATGAAGGGAAGAATGAAAAGAAGAAAAAGTTCTATAGACAAAAGAACAATCTATATACCAATGAAGACAATAGATCTTCAGATGATAGTGATAGTGAAACAAATGAAATTCTCTTTATGGGTATAGAAACACAAACAAACAGAAACATTGCTTCAACCGAAGAATACAATCTCGACAAGGAGGAAGAAATAGACTTTGAAGCATAATTCCTTAGTGCCATAGAAGAAATAGACAGACTCGAATAAAGGAATAGAAAAATAGAAAAAGGAATTGTAAAAATATAAAGAGGAGTATGATGTTGAAGGAATAGAAAAGACAATAATTACCCTAAAAGTACAAAAATCAGAGGGAAATAAAATTGAAGAAGTTTTAAAATCCCAGCTAAAAGAGAGAGAAATTATCTACCGTAGTCTATAATCTAAGATAGATTACCTGAGAAGGGAGTTGCAAATATCATCTTCCAGTGTAAAGTGTGAGAATATCTTTTCAATCTTGAATGAAATCCTAAATTATAAAATATCACCATTTGACAAAACCAGTCTTGGCTACAATAAAGGAAAGGAAATTGTCAATGAAAAAGCCTCAACCTCTTCAAAACAGTCAAACAAAGAAAGAACCAAGAAGTACGCTAATTCACTCAAAATCTTTAGCAAAGTTGAAGACAATAGGAAGGAAGATCTATATGTTCCAAAGAAGACAAATTCCCCTCACAAGGATGGAATATGGAAGACTATCCCATCAAGATGGAATCATACAACTAGGTATCAAAACTATTTCTTTGGCTATTATTATTCATGTAATGGATTTGGTCATAAAGAAATAGTTGTAGATCAAATGTAAGAAGAGACCCTATAATTAAAGGAACAATAATAAAAACACCCATGGATACTCAAGAAGAAATTCTAATTATTTTTCCCCTTTGTTGAACTGCAACATCATATGGTATAACTACAACAATTTTGGGCATATAGAAAAATTATGTAGAAGTAACTTCAAGAAAATTTAGGAAAAGGAAGGCCCGAAAATCATGAAAAGGGATTAGGAACAAAGTAAAGATAAATCCATGTTCGTTCAGGAAACACTTCATGCACAAAAGAGTAAAGATATGTGGGTTATTGACAGTGGGTGCTCTAGTCACATGACAGGAGATAAAACAAATTTTATCACCCTGGAGAAAAATGAGGGTAGTGTTACCTTTGGAGACAATGGTAGATCAAAAATAATTGGAAAAGGCACTCTCAGTCTTGATAATGGAAGAGATAAATTTGAAAAGGTTTTGTGTGTCAAAAATTTGAAACATAATCTTCTTAGTGTAAGCCAGATGTGTGACCAAGGACATACTCTTACCTTTGACTCTCGATAATGTGAGATCAGAAAAGAAAATCCAGGCAAGTTGGCTACAAAATAAATCAGAACCCCAAACAATGTATACATTATAGATGAAATTAATGGAGAAAATGCTTCATGGGGTAGATATATGAATGTTTTTTGTGGCATAAAAGGGCTCATATGAAATTTTACAACTTGGTAAAAATCAATACCAATGAAGCAGTAAGAGATATGGCAAAGATCACAAGACCTACAAGTAATATTTACAAACAATGTCAGCATGGAAAACAATCACGGGTGAACTTTAAAACAAAGGAATCTACAACATCCAAGCCATTGGAACTTGTGCATACAGATCTCTGTGGACCATCAAGAACAAAAATCCTACAAGGATAAAGTTATTTTATGTTGCTTATTGTTGATTATATAAGAATGACTTGGCTTTCCTTTCTCAAAAATAAATCTGAGTCATTTGAAAAATTCAAAGCATTCAAAGCTTTAGTTGAGAATGAGATCTGAAAATCAAATGCTTGAGTTCAGATAATGGAGGTGAGTTCACATCCAACGAATTTGAAAAACTATATGAGACCCATGGAATAAAAAGATAGTATTCAGTTGCAAGAATCCCTCAACAAAATGGAATAGTTGAAAGGAAAAATAGACATGTACAAGAAATTTCCAAGACAATGTTAAATGAATCAAAACTCTTAGATAGATTTTGGAGAGAAGTTGTTTACATTGCAGTCTACATTCTAAATAGAGGGAAAAACAGAGTTAATTGTGACAAGACCCCCTATGAATTAGGGAAAGGTCAGCGAGCATCTGTCAAATAATTCAGAATCTTTGGAAGCAAGTGTTACATTAAACGAGATAATGAGGATATAGGAAAGTTTGACTCAAGAGTAGAAGAAGGAATTTTTCTTGGATATTCTTCAAGAAGAATGTTTCATCGAAACTTGCATAGGAAATATAGCTAAAGAAAGTATAAACAAAGCTTATCAAGAAAGGAAGAGAGATTCAATATGGAAGAATGAGAAAATATATTCACACTACTCCAATGAGTTGATGATTGATACATAGATGATGATCAATATGATCAATATGATTCAATGAATGAGTGAAATAAACTCATATATAGGACATAACATTCCATAATATCATAATTCATGCATGCATAATAGCATAATAGTGATTATCTAAAATAGAAATTTTAAAATAGAACTAGTCAGTTTACTCCCATTGAACTAGTGTGCCGAAAATAATAATTTCCCCAACACCCCCCCCTGAACATCACTATGGAGTAAAAATTAGTCCTGGAAACTAGGCCATATTAGGTATTCATGTACAATGCAAATAATGAAAATTGAATAAAAATGAGGAAACAGGGAAAACCACGTGGGAACAAAACCCCCCCTCAAAAGAGCATGCATCAAAAGAAGAAAAGTAGTTGCTAGGAAATTGTGTTATTCACTGCAAGAAAATCCCGCAAAGTATGAAACTTTTTTCTCACTGAAAGTCTTCGTGAAGATGTAGAAATATTTATGGATTTGATGAATTCCTTTGGCAACCTGTCTAGCCTTATACCTCTTGATCACGTGGACCCATCTGCACTTGAAAATATTCCTTTCTGGTGGAAGTGGAACCAGATCCCAAATATGATTATTTAGGAGTGAGTCATACTCCTTTTGCATGGTTGCTTTCCATAATGGATTTCCCACACCCATATTGTAGGTTTTTAGATCAGTATATTGAACCATATAGAAATTCATGGGCATCACAGGTTCTGAAGCTGAAAGTACATGAGAAGGCTCCTCATGTTGAGATTCAGTCCTCCTTGAATCCAATGGATTCCCTTCAAGGATACCTACTTCATAAAGTGTGAACTATGCCTTCTTGGGCATCTGTTGAAGCTTTAGTGTTGACTTCTTATATGGTTGTACTACTTGCTTATTTCCATGTACAAAATCTGAGTGTATGTAATCATTTCTGATGTCTGAAACTGATGGAAGCACAAGATTATATGCATGTTTCACTGGAGGTGCATGAAAAGTAATCTCCTTATGTGTAAGTATAAAATATGATTCATCATTAGAAAACTTAGTGAATTTATACAACCTTGACTTGTGATCCACCTCACCAATTGCAATGATGGAATTTTCATGCATGTCAATTACTGAAACTGAATCTGATGTAAATTCAAAATTTTTACCTTTCTAAGTGATCTAATAAAATGATAGAAGATTCATAGAAATATTTGGAACATGTAAAACATTCTCAAATTTTCCATTATGGAGTTCTACTCTCCCCTCTCCTTCTACTTCTACTGGAGTATCATCCCCCATGAGAATAAGGGGTCTTGAGCATGGACTCAAAGAAGCTAAAACTTCCTCTTTTGATGCCATATGTTGAGATGCACTAGAATCTATAATCCATGAATCACATGAGGAATTAATTTCAACAAGAGAATGATGATTACCTTTATTAGGAGAAATATCTTCTTCCTTCTTCTTCTTAACTCCCTCTGGAGTGAAGTTTCCAAGGTTGTTACGTTGAAGTGTCTGTGCCATAAGATCGATATGTTTCTTCATGCATTTGGATTCTTCATGATTCGGTTTATTACAACTTTCCCTTCTTCTTCTTCTTGGAATATGAAGATTCTTTGGAACCTGAAGAATCGTTGAAGGGTTTGGAATATCCCTCCTTCTCGTTATGTTTCTCCTTCCCTTTCTATTTGGATGATCCTTTTCCATAATTCATGGTGAGTGCATGTTATTTGGGATCCTTGATTAGGCCCATCTGAATGAGTTTTTCCTGCTCATGTGTGAGAGAATCAATGAATTGATCCATGGTAGGAATCTTCCAATTTGTTCCCATGAGATACCTACCTTAATGGAAAGTGGAAACATAGACAACTTATTATGGTCCTAGCTTGGACAACATTTTTAGAATAATTTGGTCTACTTGTTTAGACTTATCAATACCACAATATGTTAAGCTCAATATCAAATATTTAAACTTAGTAAATAAAACTTGTATATTATCAAAACTTTTAGGATTAAAAGTATTCAAATCTACCTCAAGCATATGACCTCTCATCTGATCTTGCTTTCCAAACAGACTTTCCAAGGTGGTACACATCTTGTTTGGAGTCTTGCATGTAAAAACATGAAACCATAGATCAATTGAAATCAATTCAAGAAGAATTAATGTGGCTCCATCCTTTCTATTCTCCTATGTCATCTTCTCAATTCCTGATGTAGGTTATGTTTTTGTCCCCATCGTCAAGTTGTACAGTCCTTTCCTTCTAAGTTGGAATTATGCCTTGGCCTTCTAATCAAAACAATTGACTATGGTGTGAGGATTAACACCAAGTTTGACTATATAATAGGTGTCCTATCCATCTCTCCCACTGTTTCTGAGAACCCCTAAAAATTTACTCTCAATCTGCAAGTGAAAAACTAAGAAATCACTATAGAAAGGGAACTTTAAGTGAAAATCTGTATCAGTTTTAGGAGATGATCTTTCGACTTACTTTATGAGAAAATAGTGAGGAATCTCACCAAATGATTGAAAACCTACTTGCATAATGGTTCTGTTTACTCCAATTGCAATTTTTTTCCTCAAAAAGTTAAAATTTTTGGATAAATCACTACAGAAAGGTACGACCACAAATTCGTATCACTTTCAAGAGGAAATATTCCAGCTTACTTTCTAAGAAAATGGTGAGGAATATTGCCAAACAGTTGAAAATTCACTTGCATAATGGGCCGATTTACTTCTCTTGGGGGTCATTTCCTCAAAAAGTTAATATTTTGGGAGAAATCACTGCCGAAAGGTACGACCACAGATTTTGCTCGTTGAAACTCCAATTTTTCTTATTCTTTGGCTTGTTTGGATTGCTCCAAACAACATAGTTTTGATACCATGTCAATGTTTCATCAAAACCTGCATAGGATATCTAGCTAAAGCAAGTAAAAACAAATCTTATCAAGAAATTAAGAGAGATTCAATATGGAATAATGAGAAAATATATTCACACTACTCCAATGAGCTAATGATCAATACATAGATCATGATCAATATGATTCAATGAATGAGTGAAATACACTCATATATAGGACATAACATTTCATAATAGCAGAATGCATGCATGAATAATAGAATAATAGTGAAGATCTAAAATAGAAAGTCTAAAATAGAACTAGTTAGTTAACTCCCACTAAATTAGTGTGCCGAAATAGTGATTTCTCCAACAAAATCCTATATATGTTACAACAAAAGACTGCAGAAAATTGTTGAAAGTGATATTGTAAGAATAGATGAAGAACTACCACACAAGAATAAATTAGGTGCGGAAGAAATGGATTACAACAAGGAAGAAGAAGAAACATATGATGAAGAGGAAGAACCATAAATTGCAGAAGAATAAGAAGAAGGAACAAAACACCAAGATACAAAAACTCCATCTAGATATGTACAAAAAAATTATGAAAAAAATTTAATTCTTGGTGATAAAAATGCTAAGACTTAGACTAGGAGAAAAATGGAAAACAGTTCTGAGCAAATGAATCTCTCTTTATTTTCCAAAGTAGAACCTAAATGCTTTGAAGAAGCCTGTAATGATCCACATTGGGTGAAGGCTATCGAAGAAGAGTTAAATTAGATTGAGAAAAATGAAACAGGGGAACTTGTCCAAAAACCCAAAGATAAAAATGTGATTGGTACGAAGTGGATATTCAAGAATAAGTTGAATGAAGATGGAAAAGTAATCAAAAATAAAGAAATATTTGTCTGCAAAGGGTATGCTCAAGTTGAAGGCATTAAATTTGAAGAAACATTTTCACATGTTGCAAGGCTAGAAGCCATTAGAAAGTTTTTGGAATTTGAAAGCTTCAATAAATTTAAAGTGTATCAAATGGATGTCAAGTCAGCATACCTGAATGGATATTTAGAGGAAGAAGTGTGCATAGAACAACCTGAAGGATTCCTATTGTCAGAAGATGAAGAATATGTTTGCAGATTGAACAAAGAACTTTATGGATTAAAGAAAGTCATCGGAACATGGTATTCAAGACTTGACAAGTAATTGCAACAACAAGGCTTCAAAAAGGGAACAACAGATAACAATATTTACATCAAAATAGATAATGCAAAAATGTTGATTGTTGTAGTTTATGTGGATGATATTATTCTTGGAAGTAATGTTGATGAAATTAGCCAAACATTTGAAGAAGAAATGCAAAATGAATTTGAAATGTCCATGCTTGGAGAACTATCATTCCTTTTGGGA